>PVKA01004146.1:5618-15921 GCA_004027165.1 Ctenomys sociabilis | reverse complement strand
TTTGGCTCTGTAACTGCAGGTCTGTAATGCAAGTGCAGTGCAGGACTGCTCTCCAGAGAAACCAGGGAGCACTTTCTCCTCCCTGAAGCTTCTACCCCAGTCAGCTGAAGACAACTATTTCATGCCAGGTCTCTATTTCTACATGAAAAACACACTGGAGTCAGTGGTTTAGCACGACTACCAGTGGTCACCAGCTGTGCCTGTTGTCTGGGTCAGGAATCTTAAAATGACTGGGCACAGGGGGTCACTCAGCAGCACCGAGGAAGGTGAAGCCCAACTGCTGTCCCACCTTCAGGCTCAACTGGGCCACAGGCCCAAGAATTCTGCCCTCACATATGGTGGTCCAGGCCTTATTCCTCCCCATGGGGCCTCTTTGGCCTCGTGTCCTTTAGAGGTGGCACCACTTGTACCAGAGCAAGTGGCCCATGGAGCAAGCTACCTGTTGGTCTGTCCTCTATGACCAGACCAGGCCCATGCGAGCTGAAGCAGCTGCTCCGGAAAGGAAGCTGCAGGGCAGAGCTCTCTGGGACTTTGTGGTCACTGCTCATTGCCAGTTTCCGTGGGCCTTGAACCAGAGCAGGTGCACAAGGAGCAGGTGTGCGGGGAGTGGCCTTTCCTCTAAGCACCCTGTCGCTCTGGGCTGCCGTGCAGCTCAGGCAGCACCATCCCTGTCCTGCTCCGCTGGTGGCATGGGGGACCCTTGCGATAGCGTGGAAGAAGACAGCAACGAGTGCAAGGCCAAGGCGATCTATTTCGGCCTACTGGGCCCCATCCCTTCCTGGGGCTCCTTGCCCTGCCAGTCATTACACCTCCAGTAATAACCTTCTCCAGGCTCTGACATCCTTGGACGTGTGCCTTCATGGATTTGAAACCAGCACTAGCGAGCTGTCCACGCAGTCCTGCTGTGGCTAAGATGGTGTGTGGGATCCACCTAGACGCGAGTTGCGTACTGGGGAAGTCCGCATAGGTCTGTCTGTGATCCCAGCGCTCTGGGAGGCTGAGGCAGAAACACTGTAACTTTGTGTATGTGCTGCCGAGGCGAGCACTAGAAACATTATAACTTAGTACCTGGGCTACTTAGCAGTTTAGGAGGACTGTCTCAAAATTGTGAGAGCCGGGCACCGTGACGCCCCCCAGTAATCCTAGTGCTCGGTAGGCTGAAGGGGGAGGATCTCTGAGAATTCAAGACCAGCCTGGGTTACAGAGTGAGCTCAAGGCCTGCCTAAACCGTATAATGAGACCCGGCCTTCAAAAGACAAAAAAAAAAAAAAAAAAAAAAAAAAAAAGAGACAAGAGGCTGGCACCAAGCTCACTGTAAAGATCCTGACTTCAATCTGTGGTACAGCTTTGCCTGTAAAATGGCCTGAGTTCAGTGTGAGCTGTCTCATGCCTCTCACTGGCGCGGGAAAATCGCTCTTGGGGCAAGGCTGGGCACCTCGTGGGCGAGTGAGTTAAAACCCTACCTGCTCTTTGGGGACTCTCCTCCCGTCACAGCAAGCACGTGACAAGCACAGCATCTGCATTTGGAATTGATTTCTCAGTTTTCAAGAAGAGAACAGGAGGGAGCACTACGCTCTCCGGTTCTCTGGGCCCTCAGGGCTGCGGAAGTGGAGTCCCCCCAACACACACACACTCCCCGGCGCCTCCGAGCCAGCGCCGGGGCGGGTGGTGCTGCGCGGGGAGGCGAACGCAGGCGGGGTCTCGGGTTTGCAGCCGAACGCTCCGCCCCACGCCTGCGCAGTCACACCGTCGCCTCCGCGAGGTCTCTGCGCACAGTGGGTGCTTCCTGATCTAGCGGCCAGTCTGCTCTGCCGCACGGTCCCGCCTCACCCCGCCACTACCGATGCCCGGTGGTTCCCAGACCCAGGGACACCACTGCCTCCTCCAGACAGCGCCCGACCTCCAGGCGGCAGGCTGCGGCCCACACCCCGGCCGCGGGGACTCCCGAAACCCGCAACTTCCCTCTGCGCCGTCATACGCTTTAGACTGCTTTCCAGCTTAGACGTCGGCCTCCCTGGGCAAAGGGGTGTTTGTTTGTTTCTCAGTACTGGAGTTTGAACCTAGGGAGACCAGAGCTACCTCCCCAGCCCTTTATATTTTTAAATTTTAAGTTATTTATTCATTTACTTTGTAACATCAGGGTGGGGGCCTAGGCTACACCTCCTACCCTTTTTGAAAACTTTTTTTTTTTTTTTTTTTTTTGAAACAGGCTACATTGCCTGAGCTGTGCTGAAATTCCTGATCCTCCTGCCTCAGCCTCCCCAGTGCTGGGATGTTAGGCTTGCACCTGCCAAAAGGGCCATTTCCTACAACTGCTTGTGGTTGGGGCATTCCCAGGACAGACTATAGGTAAAGAGGAAATCCCAACTGGTGGAGAAGCTGGTTTCCAGAAAACTCTTCCTCCTTCTGCACTCAGCAGCCTTCCTTAGAAGACTGAGCTATGCCAGGCAGTCCCAGGAGAAGGAAGTAACATTTTTACTAAGTAATTACTGTGGCCCACAGCCTGTACATTCATGTCTTTTTAAAAACTTTTATTTCACATAAGTATGTGTTAGTCCTAGCATGTGCACACACACACACACATACATGTATTTGAACTGGGGATTAAACCTAAGGCCTTTCAGTGGGCTATATTTCAAACCTTTCCCATTTTTTTTTTTTTTAGAGGGTCTCACTTTGTAGTTTATGCTGGCCTCAAACTCACAGTGATCCTCCTGCCTCAGCCTTCCTCAGACCAGGTTTACAGGCACACACCACTATATCCAGCATCAGGCTACTTTTTCTATTTCTTTCTTTAGATAGTCTCCCTAAGTTGATGAAGCTTCCTGACTAGGCTCTAATTCGTGATCCTCCTGCCTCAGCCTCGTGGAATGCTGAACTACCCCACACCTATCCTAATCCTAGTATATTTAAGAGGTATTGCCAGACCCACTTCACACACGAGGAAAATGCTCCTCTAGCCTCTAGGGTCTACCTGAACCTCTCCTGGCTGCAAAGCATGTGCTTCTTCTGTACTTCAAGAGAGTGGGGGATGTGAAGAGAAAATCACATGCTGTGGGATGAACTCAGGAGTTTTACCACCCAGACGGGATCTACAGAGACCTGTAGAAAATGGACTCATCTCAGTAGTAAAAGCATCTCACCATTAAAGACACCTGATGTGGAGAAGGAAGCAATTGCACACCTAATGGACCAGGAGAAATCTGGGGTCTCCGTGCTTCTCTGACAGTGCCCTGATTCCCCTCTGTTACAGTGGTCACAGGAGGCACCCAGAGCCCCTGAAGGCTCCTTTTCAGACCCTGGAACACCAGGTTGCCCTGCTGGCCACTTCACTGCAGGGCGGACTAATGTTCAGTGCTTCCGGTCCCGCAGCCTCTCACAGTCACCATTCTGCCACATCAAAGCTCTGTAGTCCTGTGAATTTCCTGGTGTCTTTCTCAGTTCAGCCTGACCATTGCTTAAAATTGACAAATTAAGCTAAATGTGGAGGTGTAGTCCTCTAATTCCGGCACTCTGGTTGGCTGGGGCAGGAGGATCTCAAATTCAAGTCTAGCCTGTGCAACTCACTGACTTGAGACCCTCTTTCAAAATAAAAATATAAAAAAGGGCTGAGGATGAAACTCAGTCCTGGTTCTATCCCTGCAGGACAAAAGCTGTTTCATATAAACATATTTAAAATGCAAGAGCTGTCCTAATAGCTTAACAGATTAAAGAACCTGCAAGCAGGAACAGGGACTGGGGTTCCATCTGGGGCCTGCCGTGCGGGTCCTGCCCCTAGGGCATGCTGACGCAGCAAATTGAGACTGGACACGGTGCTTCACACCTGTAATCCCAGCTCTTGGGAAGCTGTAAACAGGTGAATCACTAAGAACTAGTAGTGAGACCCTGAAAATCCTGTAGACCCTTCCCTAAAAAATAACAAAAATAAAATGCATTTGACAGGGTGTTGTGGTACACACCTACAAACTCAGCACTTGGGCAGTAAAGGCAGGAGTACTGCATATGAGCTTGAGGCTAGCTTGCAACATATAGCAAGACTCTGTCTCAAATATCCTGGGGATGGTGGCCTGTAACCCCAGAGCTCAGGAGACTGAGGCAGGAAGATCCTTATAAGTTCAAGACCAGCCTGGGCTACAAAGTGAGCTCAAGGCCATCCTGAGCAGCATAGCAAGACCCTGTCTCAAAAAAATAAATTAAATAAATTAAACAATAAATAAATACATTCTATTTAAGAAGAGTCAGACATGATGACATGCACTTGTCATCCCAGGTGCTTAGGAGGCAGAGGAGAGAAGATCACGCAAAGCCCAGGATTTTGAAGCCAGTTGAACAACATAGCAAGACCTGATCTCAACTTAAAATAATATAAAAGTATTTATAAATAGTTCCAGATAAAAGTAGTTACCAAGGGCCAGCCAGATACCTCAGCAGTTAAAGCACCTGCTTAGGCAGACACAGAGGTCTGAAGTTCAGAAGTTCAATCCCCACAGTCTGAGATGGTGACTGAGACTGGGGCTGATGGTGCACATCTGTAATCCCAGAGCTGGGGAAGCTGAAAAGGGAAGGATCACTGTGAGTCCGATCTACGCAGTGAGACCCTGTAGACCCTGCACCAAATACAAAACTAACAATAATAAAATATAATAAAGGGGCCTAGGAGATGGCTCAGTGGAATAAGCACTTCCCTGGCAAGCGCGAGAGCCTGAGTTCAATTCCCAGTTCTGAAAATATAAATAAATAATAAAATAAAATAAAAGTAGTTACCAAATTATAGGTAGGTGTGCTAGCACACACCTCTAATCCTTGCACTTGAGGGGCTGAAGCAGGAGGATTCCCACGAGTTTGAGGGAAGCCAGGGCTACATCCTGAGTTTAGAGCCAACCTGCACCACCAAGCAAGAGCTTGCCTCAAAAAAGAAAAAGAAAAAAAGAAAGGAGACAAAAGAGTGCTAAACAGCAGAAAAAAATCTTCTCTGAGATTTGGTGTCCAGACAATTAATGACAGAAATGTGAGGACAAGGGGCCAGGCAAGTATAAGGGCCTGAGTTCAATCCCTGGTTCAGGAAAAAAAAAAAAAGTGAGAACAAGAAGCAGGGGGTCTTGGCTAGTCCCAGGCTCCTAAATGAATGGATGGCCAACAGATTAAATAAAAAAAGCAAGTGGTGTGACTTTTAGGGGTTACAGAAGGGCCCAAATGCTCTAATGGAATTCATGATTCCCTGGGAATTGAAGTAAAGAACCTCTCTGGCCAACCCATATTTATTTGGTTTTCATACAAAGGAAGGGGACAGTGAAGCAAGCGTGGGAACTGAGCAGGATATGGGAAGTCTGTTAAGAGATGTCTCCAAGTAGTGTATTTTGCCAATAAGGAGAATAGTGTTATCTCTACGGTTGGCAGCTTTCCTGCTCTGGAATAAGGGTGTCAGCAGCCTGTGTCCTTGGTTGCCTCTGCTATCTTGACTTTAGAGAACTTTGCATATGCTCTTGTAGCCGGAGGCTCCTATTCAGCAACTTAATACTACCCAGCCTGATCTGCAACTCAGAAATGAAGGAAGTGGGCCGCTGGGGCCCAGCAAGGATCTGGAGTGAGACCTGAGGTCCACAGGGAAGAAGACCTCAACAGAGAAGTCAGTGGCAAGCAGCACTTTCTACCTGCGCCCTGCCCCACTATGTGGGGTAGGCAACTCCAGCCTGCAAATGCATGATGGCTGCCAGAGACCTCAGAGGGCTCCACAGAAAAATGCATCAGTGCACAGAGCAGTGCACACAGGAGACTCAGCGGCCAGTGAGATTCTGGGTCAGATGTCCCCAGGAGAGGGGATGCAGAGCAGCAGCTGAGCTCGAACTCAGAGAACTTGTAGGCTGGCTCCACCTCACGGCTCCCATTGTCAGGGTGGAGCTGCCAACTTCAACCCACAGGAAGTTGAGTTGGGGGGGGCAGGAAGCACTGAGTATTTTCAGCTGAACAAATAGGGTTCCAGACTCACAGCCAGAAACCAGCCTAAACTTCAGGGCAGTGAAACTGCAGGCGTGCTGGGGTTATCCGCAACCCTGGCTACATCTACCAAGCTCTTCAAGCTCGTGCTGAGCTCAGTCAGCGTGGATCTGGACTCTTGCTGCGCCCTCTGCCTCCCAGTGACAGCTGAGACACACTTTCATTTCTTCTTTTTACTTTGTTTTCTTTTTTGTACTGGGGATCAAACTCAGGACTTTGCACTTGCCAGGCTGGCACTTATGCCACTGAGCTCTCTCCCCACCCCTGATTTCTTCTCTTTCATTCTCTTATTTGTGTTCTTATTTTTCTTTGCTTTTACTTTTTTCTTCACTGTTCTTTTTTTTCTTTGTTTTGCATTTTGTTTTCTTTTTTTTTTATTGTTTTCATAATGGTTTTTTGGGTTTTTTTTAAATTTATTTTTTATTTTATTGAAGTACAAATATCAATCAGTTTTAAGACACCTTAACAAGACAGATTCAATAAATTAATACATTGCAAACTGTTTTCATACTGTTTTGGTATCGTTCAAGGTGCATACATGATATTATATTTACAGATATTATTATAGCAGATGTCTCTTATCAGTAAGTGGTTTTCTTTCTCTTAGTATAGGGCTTATAGGGTCTCACCACCACCACCACCACCACCACCACTATTATTAGTATCGGACTTGTAGTGATCCTCCTGTTTTCAGTCTCCCAAGCACTAGGATTACAGATGCAAACCACCACACCCAGTCTCAATCGCCATCTCAGCGCTCCTTGGGGACAGGGCACACTGGGAATCAAATCCCAGCCGCTGTACTCTGCCTAAGCAGGCACTTTATTTATTTATTTTATTTTATGTTGACAGAGCCAGGGTTTGAACTCAGGCTCTTGTGCTTGCCTGGCAAGCGCTTACTCTACTGAGCCATCTTCCCAGCCCCTAAGCAGGCACTTTAGTTCACTGAGCTATCTGGTTGGCTTCTTTTCTCTCTCTCTCTCTCTCTTTGTTTCTTTCTTTCTGTGGTGGTACTGAGATTGAACTCAGGACTTTGTACTTGCCAGGCTTATGCTGCTGAGCTATCTCCCCAGCATGTTATTTGATGCTCTTGATGTTGCTGATTGCACTACTTCAGCCAAAGTGCCATAATTGCTCCAGCCAGTTGTTCTTCCTGGTATGCCAAGGCTCAGATTTTCTAAGGGTCATTAAAAAAGAAAACTATAGACCAATACCAAAGAAACATGGACCAGACCAAGGAAGTAGCAACTTCATATCCCAAATAAATTGAAGAGGTAGGATCATGCAACCGACTCAAAACCTAATAACTAGCTACACCTGGAAGACATCTCTGAGAAGAATTCCTTTCCCAAGGTCTCTAAGCACTAGCAATAAGCTACTTGTAATCCACAATTTACAAGAATCAACCCATAAATTAAACTAAAAATTTAAAAAAAAACATGAAAATGAGAAGACCCTTCAGCAAGATGTGACCCCAGACCTCCAGCTCATGGTTCAAAAACCTCCTACATGAACTTTCTAAAGTAGTCATAATGGAAATAACAAAGCTGGTAAATAAGGCTCCAGAAAAAGAATTAAATCAAAAATCATTTCTGAGATATGGACAAAGATGGTGACCAAAGCAAAATGAAAGGTTCAGTTACTGATTCTCGAGGAGAGAGAGAGAAAAAGGAGAGACCTTCAGAAAATGGTGGAAACTATAAATTCCTAAAATAGGAAGGAAATGCAGTCCATAAAACAGAATCAAACAGATACCAGGAGATTAAAAATTCCACTGAAAGTATCTGCAGCAGAATAAGCCAAAGTGAGGACAGAATTTTAGATACAGAAGACAGGATTGTGGTTAGCAACCATGAAAACAAAGATTTCTTTTTCTTTTTAATTCTTTCTTTTTCGTTTTTTTGTTTTTTTTTTTTTCTTTTTTTGGACTTTTTGAGACAGGGTCTCACTGTGCAGTTCAGGCTGGCCTTAAGCTCACTTTGTAGCTCAAGCTGGTCTCGAACTCACAACAATCCTTCTGTCTCAGCCTCCTGTTTTTTTGTCTTTTTGAGACAAAGTCTTGCTATGAAGCTCAGGCTGGCCTTGAGCTCACTTCATAGCTTTGGCTGGTCTCAAATTCACAAAGATCCTCTTCCTTAGCAGTCTGAGTTCTGGGATTGCTGGTATGCAATACCACACCCAGCTGAAAAGAAGTCTTTCTTTCTTTCTTTCTTTCTTTCTTTCTTTCTTTCTTTCTTTCTTTCCTTCTTTTTTTTGGCAGAACCAGGGATTGAATTCCTTGTCCTTGCCAGGGAAGTGCTTATTCTACTGAGATTTCTCCCTGGCCCCCCAAAAATTTCTTACAAATAACAAAGGACAAACAGGACATGGTGGTATGTGCCTATAATCCCAGCATTTAGGAGATTGAAGCAGGAGGATCATTACATGTTTAAGATCAAGCTGGGCTACAAAGTGAGGTCAAGGCAATTCTGAAGTGCATAGGAAGACCCTGTCTCCAAAAAAAAAAAAAAAAAAGGAAAGCAAAGGAAAAATAAGGACCATGAGAAATTAATCCACCAGCTATTAGAAGATACAAAGAAGAACAATAATAATATTAGTCAATTTTAAAAAGGAAAAGATAGCTGGGGAGATGGTTCAGTGGAATAAGTGCTTCCCTGGCAAGTGCAAGGGCCTGAGTTCAATCCCTGGTTCTGCCAAAAATAAAAAAAGACTAAAAATAGGTTTACTGGGCGTGGTGGCACAGGCCTGTAATCCCAGCACTTGGGAGGCTGAGGCAGGAGGACTGTTGTGAGTTCGAGACCAGCCTGAGCTACAAAGTGAGCTTAAGGCCAGCCTGAATTGCATAGTGAGACCCTGTCTCAAAAAAGACAAAAAAAAAAAAAAAAAAAAAAAAAAAAAAAAAAAAAAAAAAAAAAAAAAAAAAAAAAAAAAAAAAAAAAAAAAAAAAAAAAAAAAGGAAAGATAGCACAAATTACATAAAAAACCTATTCACAGAAGTAATGGTGAAAAATTTTCCAAACAGGGTAAAGAAATTGACATACAGTTAAGTGAGGCATATAGAATTCCAATTAGCCATGATCAAAAAGGTCTATACCAAGGAACATAAGTCAAGAACCCAGAAATTCTATAGAACAACAGAATATTAATACCTGTTAGAAGAAGAAAAAATCAACTATAAAGGAAAACCCATCAGCTGTAAGAGAAAATTCAGTGGACTTCTCAACACAAACCCTTAAATCAAGGATAGCTTGGTGGGCCAGGGGGATGGCTCAGTGGAATAAGCCATCCTTGCTTCCCTGGCAAGCACAAGGGCCTGAGTTCAATCCATGGTTCCACCAAAGGAAAAAAAAAAGTATAGCTTGGAGTGAAGTCCTTCAAGTTCTGGAAGAAAACAACTGCTGGGAATATAGCTTAATGAAATAGTTCCTTCCTCCTAATGTGAGATACTGAGAGTTCAACTCCCAGTACAGAGAAAAAAGAAAGAAAAAAAGAAAGAGAGAAAGAAACCTCCAACTCAGATTGTTAAACCCCTTGAAATTGTCTTGTAAAATTACTAGAGAAATAAGACACTTCCATGACAGAATACCTGAAGAAATTCATGACTACCAAAGTAGAATTCTAAGTTATTCTGAAGAACATTCTAGAAAGATAAAATGAAAATTATAATTCCATGAGTCCCAACAGAATAAATCCATGAGGCAGGGCAAGGAATTAAACAGAGTGGAAAAAAGAAAACCAAAAAGAAAACAACAGGACAAGGATAAGTAAACACATATCAGTCATAATCATCAATGTAAATGGTCTTAATTTACCAACCAAAAGAAACAGACCAGCAGAATAGATCAAGAAACAAAATACAACCACATTCTGCATACAGTAACCACCTTTAATTCAAAAAGAAGTACACAGAAAGTCAGAAAAGTGGAGCCGGGGAGATGGCTCAGCGGAATAAGCACTTTTCTGTCAACTGCAAGGGCCTGAGTTCAACTGCTGGCTCTGCCAAAAATAAATAAATAAATAAATAAATAAATGTCAGAAAAGAAAGCACTACTGAATGTGCTAAGAAACCAGAAAAGAGCAGAGATGGCTATTCTATTTGCAGACAAAGTGGATTTCAAAACAAGACCAAGTATGAGGCAAAGGTCACCACGTTCTTCTAAGAGGGATAATATAAGAGATGACAGTCATAAATATACATGCAACAAATACCAATACACCCAACTTTATAAAATAAATATTAACAGACATGAAAAAAAATCAAATGAACACTAATACAATTGTATTGGGGGGGGGGCAGCCGCACAGCTCA
>PVKA01004145.1:0-101964 GCA_004027165.1 Ctenomys sociabilis | reverse complement strand
CTCTTCCCCTTCCCCTTTCCCTTCCTCCCTACCTCTCCCCTTGTCTCTCTCTCCCGGCTGCCCTGAAGTGAGAACCCTTTTCTACACCAAGTCCTTCTCCCCTACTATCTCTGCCCTACCAAAAGCCCAAGGCAGTAAAGCACACTGACCATTGACTGGAAACATGACCCAGCACAGGTCTTTCCTCCTTGAGGTTGTCAGATACTCGGTCATAGCAGAAACACTGACACACTGATTCTGTCCCTTGATTTGGTTATCCCCTCTGCTTGTCGCTTGTCACTATCGTCCAGGGTCTTTTAATTCAAATGCCATTTCTCCTCGAGCTCTCTTGCTGGTTTTCTTCTCTCCTCTCTGAGCTAAGTCAAATGAATTATTTCTACCTCTATTGTCTCATGTTATTAAAATGTGTAATGATACAATGTTTTATATGTTCTCACACCTGCCCTAATTATGGCCTTATTATGCCTTGATATGTGTGTGTATGTGCGTGTGTGCTCACATGCATGCACATGCCAGAGTACAGCTGCAGATCCCAGAGGAGGGGGTACACAGTGTGGTGCTGGAGAGTGGCAGCTGCCAGCGCACCCACACCGAAGCCTCCTTCCCAGGAAGCTGGGAGCTTGGCTTTCATTCCCTGCTAGGAGCGGAGAAAAGCTCAACTGATGAGCAAGAAACTAACGTACGCATGGTAACTGGAGAAGAATGTGTATAAATAGGAAAGCCGAAGGTGTTCCTCGTTTTGCGTTTGTGTCTTCAGGCTGGCTGGGTTTATTTATTAAGCCATGACACAAGCAAGAAGACAGGTGGGGCCTAGTCTAATGGAATCGCCCCTTGTGGGTTGCATTGGCTTCCCACATGGGAAGAGCATGGCTGACAACAGTGTTGCATCGGGGCTTTGGTGCTGGGCCGCCTCTCCCCTGGTGCCTTCCCTTAGCACAGCTCATGTGCATTCTAATGAAGTAGGGAGAAGGCCGGCTTCTCCAGCTTCATCTTGGAACTACAGTGTGAGTGCTGCCAGACCTCCCGGGGCCCTCCCGTGTCTGCCCCCGAGTCACAGCCTGGGTCAGAGCATGTCAGCTGCTGTTTGGTGAAATTCTTCTAGCGTGGCTGTTCAGCTCTTCCCGGCACCTGCAAGCTGGCAGACGTTTGTCTGGTGCCAGGGGACAGGCGGATCTGCTCCTGACTTCTGCTTCATTGTTAAAATGTTTGACTCACCAGTCCTTCCTTCCTTCCACCTCACCCATCCCCAGTTTGGCTGCCTGCCGGTTTGCTTCACTGCTGAGAATCAGGTGCCTCTAAAATGATACTGACCTGTGGGAGCTGAGACCACCAAGCGCCCGTGTGCTTCAGGGCGGTGGAATCCAGTGGCGAGGCTGCTAACATTTTCTGGATTCCTCCTCTTGCTCTGCTCCCTGAGCAGGAGACTGACCGGCCAAGTAGGATGTTTCAGTGCCTTGTGACCACGGCATGGAAGCCCTCACTGTAAGGCATTGCAGGGATGTGTTTCTGGGCATAGGCTGTGGATCGCAGATGGGTCTGGAGTGACATCAGGTGACAGCACAGCCAGCTGAGTGGCTCTGGAAATCTGCTTTGAGAACCAGATGTTTTCCTTGACCTGGTAGCTGCCCTAATAAGGAGCTCAGCTTCTCCTTAGGGTCTTCCTGAATCTCTAAAATAGTTGTTGAAAATGAGAGTGTTGGAAATTAGGAGAGAAGAGCACACAGAGCACCCCACATGCACAGGCGGACAGTGTAGTTATGTCAGAAGGAATTAGTGTGACAAGCTCCATTTCTTAAGTGGGGGCTGGCGTTTGAGCCCTGTGGCCAGGACCCTTTCATTTGGGTAGATTTGAGATCAATTCTGGAGCTGTGGCCATAGCAGGTTTCTGTGTCAACACCCACAGGCAGCTGTGGTGTGCTGGGATCCAAAATAGGATGAGCTTTCTTAGTAAGAGCCAAGCCTCACCTGCCCTGCCCTTTGTGCCACAGGGATTTCCACGTTCTTTAGTTCTGGGGCCAAGACGCTCTGTGGTTCTTGACTTCCATCCCAGTGGCTCCCCTTCCACGTCTCTGCTGAAGCCTCCTGTTAAAGGCTGTTCTTAAGTGAGTCTTAAACACTGACATGCTAGGCAAGGCCTGGGAATAGGGACAGAGGGAGGGGCGTTGTCCTCCCTTCATGGTCATAATTGAGGGTCCCACAACACAGGCAACTCTTCTTTCAATGCACCCTGCACAGAAATGCTGGAATCAACTTTTTTTTTTGATGGCTCAGGATGCCTTCAGGGCATTTCTAGTATAGCTTGAGGATCTGGGGATTGAATCACAGCAACCTGAGCCTGACTGCCTTAAGCAGTCACTTAAACAACTGTGCTAATGGGCAGGGCCCTAAACATTTTTTTATTTTGTTTTGTTTTATTGAAGTACAAATATCAATGAGATAGTTTTAAGATACCTTGACAAGATGGATTTGATAAATTAATACGTTGCAAACTGTTTTCATAATGTTTTGATATCATAGAAGGTGTATACATGATATTATACTTACAGATACTATTATACCGTATGTCTCTTATCAGTAAATAGAGTGCAGTTCTTTGCATATCTTATTTTTTATACCTGAATTACATCAAAGATTCAGTAATTAATACTTTCTACCTTGTTATTTTCCTAGTGGTTGTCCATAGTACTAGAAGCCGACATAATATCCTGTCCAACCACCATTAGTGCAAATCTTGCTTCTCATAGAATTATGTAGAAGCACAGCATTATCTATCCCAACTGTACTGTCCATACACATACATCATGATTCTTCCTTTCTATACCCCTTCCTTTGTCTACACCTGGCAGAGATGGGCACTCCATTGTCATTCAATTAATTTAGGTGCCTGAACTCGACAACACAATCCAACAGAGTCCAGCATTCCACAACAATAGTGAGTTATCCGAAGAAGTTGTCGACCATAGCCATTTACAGCTCAACTTAATATTATGGCCCCACGATGTGTACTTCATTTTTGTACTTTTCTGCTGGATGGTTAAGACCTAGATAGAGCAAGATTTATATACCAACACATGTACTTTATGTTTCTTATGAGGTCAGCAAAGTCCCCTCAGGGTTTATCTTGTAGTCCTGTACCTTATTCTGTAGATCCTTTGTCTGTGTCAGCCATGTGGATGAGTCACAGCCAATGCTTGACCAGTTTGCTCTCAGAGCCTGAGAGAAAGTTTTCTCTCCATGTGACTCTCCCCAGGCACACTGTAGAACTTCTGTCTCTTTCCTCTGTAGCTCCATAATCTCCTTGTTCAGAAAATTTGGAGCTCAACTGAGTTTCATGATGTTGCAGTACAGGTTCTCCTGTGTCCTGAGTCTTCGCTGACCTTGAAAGGCTAGGGCCCTAAACATTTTAAGTAAAATCCACGCAGGTCCGAGAGCTACCTCCTGCCAGCAAGCCATGTCTGTTCCTGCCTGTGCCCCTTGCAGGTTCCTGGCCCCACAGTGTTCCCCAAGTTTCCTTCCATTATGCACACTTATCCTGGGCTCCTGCCAGAGCCATGCCCCCTGCTTGCCCTTTGCCCTCTGGTCCAGGCGGTCCTAGGCTGTGCTGGAGGTCCTTCGCTCCTGGGAATGGAATTGTGGTGGAGTGCAAGCCTCTGCAACACATCCCATGGCACATCTCTGCTCCTTCACGAGGAGCAGGAGTCAGAGCTTCTGGCTCAAAGTATGCTTGGTTTTTGGCCCTGGATCCAGGCATTCTCAGAAAGGTGGAACCAGTTGGCTTTCCAGTGGGCAGTCAGTGGCATGTTATCCCTTCCGCTTGCTGGTGTAGAGTTGTGTCCTGTGGTCACTCTTGCAGGCTCATTCCCCACCAGATAGGTGTGAAGTGGTGGTGCTTCACCTGGCATTGGTGACGAGGTGGGACACTTTGAAACACCTGCTTTGCTCTGCCCTTTCTTTCCTTAAAGAACTACATGTTCTGTTCACCAGCTTTTCTGCTGGGGCAGCTGGAGTGGCCTTGTACAAGTGTGGGTTCCTTCAGGAGAAGCCTGACACCTGTCATGCACCTCCATATACCACCGTTACTTGCCCCTTGAGGGACACTTTGTGTCTCCATATATTCTGTTGCCTTTTTAAGAATCTCTTGTTAAATGGCTAGCTTGTGTTTTCCCTGTGTGTATCACGTACTCAGGAGGGAGGTGCTGGTGATGTTTACAGCACATGAAATTTGTTTTATCCCTGGGTCACTTGCTTATATTTATAAATAAACCAAACTCATCCAGTCTGGCAGAAGCCCCCAACAGAGATTTATTTTTAAGGAAATACAGCTTCTGGAACCTAAAGCCAAGGGCAGAAGTGGCTGTTGGGTTTAGACAGTCCTTCAGTGGGGTTGGCGAGCATTCTTTTCAAGGGCCAGATCATAGTTGTTAAGCAGGCAGGCAGGGCCAGACAGTCAGACTTGGCCAATTCTGTGTTTAGCTCCAAAGGTGGTGGAGATAATATATAAGTACAGTGAATGACTGGGGCTGTGTGCTAATAAAACTTTATTTATACAAGCGAGTGGCACCAGATTTGACCCTTGGGCTGTGATTAGTGTCTTTCGGTTCTATTTAGACACAGAACTTCTAGTTTCTGCTTCTTTATTTTTTCTCCTGCCTTTGCTCCCTCTCATGGCAGCTTTTCATGTTTTCTGTGCATTTGGAGGCAGAGGGCCAGAGCTGAGCACCTTGGTTGGCATTCACTGCCCCTTGGCCTTCATCAGAGCTTTGGGTCATGTGACACAGGGGAGAGATGAGGAGGTTGAGGGCAGCAAGCATAGGTGATGCCTGGGGCACACACCTGTGCAGGAAGAGCTGGTGTTGAACCCATGGCTGCCCACAGCCATGCTATGAGCCATCTAGAGTGGGCCAGGAAAGGGCCAGGGGCTGTGGTGCACAGCTATGAACCTCGGGCCTGTAGGTGCTGGGCAGCTTCCAAGAGGTGGAAAGGAGGCCAGACAAGAGAGCAGCAGCAAGGGCTGGCTGGGCTGCCTGACTGAGGCCTGCCACAGAGTGCTTTCTGCAATATTGGTGGCACCGTGACAATGGCTGCAGTAACGAGAGATAAAGGAAATGAAACGTGGCTCACCGTTGATGGATAGCGTCTTCAGTTTTCAATTTAATGATCTGCAACTACAAATCTGTAGTTAAGAATAAACCAATTTCTCACTTCCTTTTTGCTCTGCTCATCCCAGATAAGGAGATGAGGGGATTGCTCCACAGACTCGGAGTGCAAATGTCATTGTTCAGCCTCATTAGAGGGCCAGGTGCAGGCTCCACTGCAGAGCCTGTGTGGTTCTGGCGAGGTCAGTGGTGCCCCATGCTGGCCAGGAGCTCAGCACACCTATGAGGCCGAGCAGGCAGGGATGGCGGCTTGGGGCCATCACAGGGCTCGCAGCAGGAGCCCCAGGGGGGTCTTTCCTCCTTCCATGAGTGCATGGTGGGCACCTTCCTCAATGCAGATTGGGCCCTGGGCAGGGCACCAGTGGGCAGGTACAGGGAGGAGATCCAGGTGCCAATTGCTGCCCTGCAGAAGTGCCAGTTTACTTCAGTGAAGAAGAAGAGTCCTAAGAGCCTCAGTGCTCACATGGAGAACAAGTGGACCAGTTGGCCATGGGCCTCCCCTTCCAGTGCCCCAAGGCAGTGGGAACCATTCAGATTTCCAGCACTGGCTCCACTCCCAGCTTGATCATATTGACGAGACACATGGCATTCTGGGTGCCTTCTGTTCAGAGCCAGGCCCAACTCTAGAGGTGCTGTGAATGCAGAGACGGGCTGCGGGGCTGCAGGGCGCTCCCGGTATCTCTGATGTGAGGCCCAGTTGGCAGTGTGCAGCCAACATGCACAGCCATCCATGCGTGTGAGTTCACAAAACTGTCAGGCTGAGTGATTGTGAGTTCTGCTGAGGGCACCGTGTTTCTGCTGAACGACGTGGGTGGTTTGTGGGCTGGGGACAGTTCGGGAGCCAAGGGCAATAGCCAACAGCTTCCTATCCCAGAGTGAGACCATGAGCAAACAGTGCTGCCCAGAATTTGGGGAAAACAAACACATGACAGTGTAAGAGCTTTTAGCAACCACACATGTTGGTCTGGCTCATAAGACACTGAAAACGAAAATAAAATAATGAGAAAGAATGCATGTGCCAGCTTGTGGGGAGAATCCTGAGTAGCTGGGGGGCTCGTTGCTGCTTGTTTGTGGGCAGTTTCTAGGGTTGCACCTGCTGCTTCTTCGTGAGCACCCAGATATCCTCTGAGCTTGTTGGGGGGGGTGAGTGTTTCATTTTGTTTTTTGTTTGTTTCTTTGGTTTTCAGCTCTGTGTGACTGACGTTTACCCAAGGCTTAATGTCAAGTGCACCAGTTAGGAGAAAGAAAATGTTAACTCCAGAAACACCAGTCAGTGCCATTTAACATTTCTGATGTGAGATGTCTCCACTGTGCTTCTTGAGACATTTGGCTGAGGGAAAGCCAGCACTGGCAGGAGAAGGGCCGGATGTGTGGAGGATTCAGTGTGTCTATTCTTTTGTATATTGAGGATTAGAGTCCCAGTGGCCTTGAGCAGCCCGCAAGGGCAGCTCGTGCACTGGGGCTTGGGGTGCTGTGGACTGTTGTCACTTGGCTCATGCTCGCTCCGTACTGGGGTTGTGTGAGCCTCAGCCTCCTCACTCCCCAAGTGGGACATATTCCCAGGGCTATGCCCTATGACCTTCCACTCTCTCCCTGGGCCTAGAGGTGAGGTCAGATCCAGCGGCTGGGCGGCACCTTATCAGCTCAACTGTAAGCAGCTGAGGAGCCAGACTTGCCAGTGCACACTAGGACCTGCCGTGTGTCCCAGGTCCCTGGCCAGCCCCTGGGATGGGCATTCAGAGCCCGGAGTGATGGTGGGTCCCAGGGCTGGATCCTCGCCTACCAGCTGCTCTCTGGATGGGTGTGGCTTGTCAGGTGAGGCTGTGAAAGCTGACAAGTCAGAGGCCAGGGCAGGGCCCAGGCAGAAGCCAGAGTATCCAGCTCCATCTGCGTGGCTGTGCCTCTGAGGATGCTGAAAAGCCATTCACAGGCCATATTTTTCAATGCAATGTGATTTCTTTCAGAATGAAAGGAGATAACCACCAGGACTTAGGAGGAGAATTATCAGCTTTTATAAAGCATCACATTTTCCAGATCCATTTGGTGAGGGAAGGCTCCCGCCTGTTTGTTTCCCATGATTGTGTGTTTACCAAGTACAATGCGTGCCTCAGTAGAGCTCTTTGGTCACAGGATCCTGTTACATTTTCCCAAGGGAAAAAAAAAAATCCCTTTTCATGGGATTGGTCCTATTTTCTGGTTAATCTGCAAAAATAGGGATTTCTCAGTCTTCTTGTTGGCCCCTGAGGTTGAACTGTGTAACCTGCTTTAGCTCAAAATATCATGCTGTTCACTCTTGGCTGACAACCCAACACACTTGACTGCCAGCGTCTGAGGCTGCAGAGTCCAACTGGTGCCCAGGGCTGGGGCCAGAGCTTGGGGGGAATAGGGCAGGTGGCAGGGCCCTGGCTGATAGAGTGTGTTGTCTGTTCAGTGGTGCCAAGGGCACAGGAACAGGGCATGGATTGGATGCGGCAGCTCCTAATTAACAAGGCTCCTTGTCCATTGGCACCTGCTGTCGGTAGGCTGCACTGCCGGGACCTGTGATTACCATAGGCCGGGCGGCCAGTGCACTGCACAGCACTGAGGGAAGCCCAGCTTCTCGGGTGGCAGTGGCCACTGCAGAGCACATGGCAATGAGGGTGCTGGCACCTGGACATACCCACCCACCCCACACTGAGAACAGTAAGCAAATAAGCACCTCTGCTTTGGTCTTCCAGGAGGTGCAAGGTCCTCATAGTCCTGGGAAGCCGCCAACCATCCTGTTCTGAGGGAGAAGTCACAGCCGTTCATTCCTGGAAAGCAAACTCGGACCAGGAAGGAAAGTGGTTTCAGAGACCCTGTTAGAAAGGGCAAGGTGTGTGGTTTTAAAGCCAGAATGTGTCCTTCACAGCCAGGCACAGTGGGGAGCGGTTTATAAACATGCCTCTTGAGGAGGTGCACGTTGTTTCTTCTCTGAGGCTCTTGGAGAGTTTGCAGGCACTTGGAGTGAGCTTGTAGGGCGCAGTGAGGAGAAGAGTGCCCCACAACACCCAGATGCTACCCTGGGCTGCTCCTCTGGGCAGCGGGCATCTCCGCTTGGCCCAGACTCAGACCCCGGCAGCAGGGAGGAAAGCAGAGCTCACAACAGAATGACCCACAGCCCCAGTCACATGGTCATATGAGAGCAGAGCTGGGAGCTGAGCAGGCTGCGTGAGCACAGGCTATGCCCCCATCCCTGAAGTCCCTTCTCCTCTCAGGAGCCTGCTTCTGAAGTCCCTGCCCCCCTTTGCCATCCGTGGGTCCCAGCAGTACAGGTTGTAAGTCATGAGAAGGGAACCCTCCTGCTGACTGGCTGTGCTTCTCAGGTCGAGGGGCAGGGGCAGCCAGGAGGGTGGCCCCAGCCAGCAGCCTTTCCTGCCTTTGCACAGGCCTCAAAGGCTGCGTGCTGACACTGTGGAAACAGGATGCAACACAGAAATGTCCCCACATCCAGTAGGACTCTCTGAGTTTAGCAATACAGAAATGCAGTGCAGAGAAATTGGTGTGTGCTTCCTGGATCACACAGAGGGTGGCAGGGCACCCAGGGACTTGGCACAAGGACTCGGTGCTTAAAAAGGGCAGTGTTGTAAGGCAGAGGTAGCAGACACCTCTAGTGCTGGAGGGAGGACACCCAGCAATCCATTGTGGGCCATAGCAGCAGGGAGAGAAACACTGCCTCTCTGCTCGCTCAGCCTCGGAGGGCTTGGCAGAGAAAGGAGCATTGATAACCTCAACTGAGAAAAATGATCAAGGCCCAAATGTCCAGGTCTGAGGTCACCATCAGGCAGACTCAGACCTGAGGGCCCTACCCGTGTCACCAAGAAGCTGTGTATTTTTGGCTCCTGGTGCATATGGCCTTTCTTACATGAAGATGTTGTTGCTGCTGGTTTTGTTCTCCTTGGCCTCACTGCAGCCACAGCCTCCCACAGGGCTTTTTGTGTCCCCAACCCCACCACACACCTGGCAGCTGGCTTCCCTGCCCCCACAGTAAGAATGTCCTTCCCGTCACTTCGCCCAAGTCCTGGAGCTGAGCACGTGTTGCTGTATGGTGGCACCCAAAGGACCTTCATCCAGACTCAGCCAGTGTAAGTGCATTTGGAAAGGAAGGTTCTTGGTCGGGATGAGGTGAAGCCGGGGCACTTGCCTAGCCCGTATCCACGAGTGGCAAGGGAAGGCCACATGAACTAGCTGCAAGGAGACTGGGACAGCCCCATCCTTCACTTGCCCCGTGATGGCTTGGTCCCACTTCTCACCAGGCACAGTAGCTAAGGGGCCTGGGCAGGTTCCTTGGCTTTCTGTGCCTCCATCTCCCCCACAGGAAGTAGAGGTGATCCTGGAACCTAATACACAGGAAGTGCTGAGGATGCAGAGCTCTGCCGGTGGCACCTGTTACCCAGTGGTCCCTTGTGACCTCATCCCTTAAGGCAGGAAGGAGCCAGGGGCGACCCAGTAGGCTCTCATGCCAGGGCACCTGGCCATGCAGCCCAGTGTACCAGTGGCTCTGTGTGAGCCACCCACGCCTTTCAGACCTGTCTCCTGCTCTGTGAGTGGGGACAGTGGTTGATGTCCTCAGGTCTTTGGGTGCCTCAAGCTCTCAAGGGCAGGAGTTGCCACCTCTGTGCATTGTCACAGCCCTGTACCAAGCACTAGCCTGGACGAGTGCTACAAGCCTGGTCCCAGCCAGGTGAGGATGTCTGAAGATCCCTTCGCTGTCCTGCCAGGGTGGGGTGCTCCCAGCAGGCAATAGGCAGGGGCCAGGGAGGCTGTTGCATGTCCCAGTGCACAGGACAGCCCCACAGTGGGTCCTCCAGCCCCAGCTCCCCAGCCCTGTCCTCCTCCTGACAGCCCCAGAGAGCACAGTGTTGCTCCTGCCACTCTGCCCGTATCCCTCCACAGATGGGAAGCTGCAGGCACAGCTCAGCACAACCATGGAGCCCAGCACTTGCAGAGGGCACCGCATCTCTCTGGGCTGTCAGGTGTGGCCCTCATTACCTGTGGTCAGAGCCTGTGGGATAGCAAGTGAGGAGTGTATTGAGGAAGCCAAGCCTCGGAGCACAGGACCAAGAACTGGACCCATGAAGCAGAGGACAAGGGCAAGGCTTGGATAGAGGACCCTGTGGGCACTGGGCCACCAGCTCTCCCAGACCGGTCCTCTGTCCCACTGACATGGCTTTGTAGCTTCCAGGAAAGAGTGAATGAATCATCAGACAGTGCAGACCGCCCTTCAGCTTTGGTGCCCGCTCTGGAGCTGGCCAGGCTGTCATGGCAGCAGGAGGTTGTAGGCTCAAAGATGGGTATGGGCCCTGCCCTGCCTTTCTCTGCTTTCTCACCTGCCCAGTAGCCACGTACCTGCACTACAGAGCCCAGGAGGGGTGTATCAGGCACAGGCCAATGGGGCTACTGACTCCCCTCTCCTCAGTCTCAGGTGACACTCACCTGGGGTGGACCTGTCTGAAAGTCTCTTCAGGGGCACTCGCAGAGCAGAGGGCACCATCAGAGTGCATAGGACAGGGATGAGTGGTGGAGAGGCAGGAGGTGGAGCATAATAGGAAGCAGAGAGGGAGCACACATGAGCTACAGCCAGGGAGGCTCGGGCCTCTACATGGCCTGTGCACAGACGGGAGAGCCAGCACAGGTCACCCACACCGCAGTCCAGGTTAGGTGGGCTGCAGCCCTTACCTGCACCTCTGTGTGCACCTCCGTGGTGTGTGTGACCTCCTACCCGAGGATATTACTGTGTGCACCAGAGGTGACAAGGTACTGTGGTTTCCATCTATCAATAGAAACCAACAATTTCCACAGGCTACCAACAATTCAGACAAGGCAGGTCCTCCCCAGGGCTGGTTCTCCAAATCTTTTGATCATGACTCAGAACAGATTCTTTTGAGATATAAGCTAGTAAAAGCCCCTACGCACACAGGCGTGCCCACAAGCAAATAGAAGTGGGTGTTTCGTGATCACACTTACCTTCCCAGCACACGGCTGTGTGTGACAACTGATGTGGGCTTCTCTGTGGTGCCTTTTCCCTTTCACTTCACACTGTTCATTGCCCACTGAGCTGGTGCCCACGGTGTGGAAAGTGTGCTCTGGAAGGCCAAGTGCAGGGCAGGCATTCAGGCAGTGAGCCAGGAAGGGCAGCTGAAGAGGCTCCAAGAAGCTCACTGAGCCTCAGGCTTTGTACCAAGCCAGGTGGAGAGGGATGTGGGTGGAAGGAGTGAGGGAGTGGGTGGGTGGGTAGGTAAATAGGTGGAGGGTGGAGAAGGCTGGAGAGAAGGAGGGTAGGTGGATGGATCAATGGAGAGCGGGTCAATGAAGAAGGGTGGATGGATGGAGAGATGGATGGATGATGGATAAGAGATGGATGTGTGGATAGATGGATAAATGGAGACAGGGTGAATGAAAGTAGGTAGATGAATGAAAGTAGATGGATGGATAGAGGGATGAAGGGATAATTAGAGAGATGGAGGGTAGATGATGATAGATGAATGGAAGGATTAAGGTGGGTGGATGGATGGAGAGATTTAAGGTGAATGGACATATGGGTGGTTAGAAGGTGGGTGGGTATACGAAAGGTGAGTAGATAAATGGAGAGCGAATAGATAGGGGCCAGGTAACCAGGTGGGTGGGTGGGTGTGGGGGTGGGTAGATGGATGGATGGATGGATGGATGGATGGATGGATGGATGGATGGATGGATAGACAGACAGGTCCAGGGAAGTGGAGGGAAGGATGAGCTAGTTTGAGCTTCTTCAGAATGTTATCAGCAGGTTTTCTGGATGTTCAGGCTATGGTTAGCAGAACTTGGAGGATAAGCAAGTGGCCAGGGCCCTGGTACCCCCAATCTTCAAGTAAAGCAGTCTTCTCTTTGTGGCATATTATGACATTCTTAATCAGAACTGTTTGTTTTGAAATGAAGTCTTTGTGTTGCCCAGGGCCTTAATTTCTGGGGCTCAAACAATTCTGCTGCAGGCTTCAGGGTACCTGGGGCATCAGAGGCTGCCACTACACCTGGTAGTACTATGAAAAAAGGGGGGGGAAAGCCAATTAGGGAGCTGGGTGTTGTGGCACACACCTTAGTCCCAGCTCTTTCCTAGGAGACAGAAGCAGGAGGATCACAAGTTGGAGGCCAGCCTGGGCTGTTTAGTGAGGCTCTGTCTCAAAGAAAAAGGAAAACCCTGGCCTCCTAGCATGAGGGACACCTGCTGTGGGTATAAACATAGACCAGAGGAGCAGCCAAAGGCTTTGCTGGTAGGGCACGGGGGCTGAGAGAGCACTGCAGGTCCTGGGTGTAGCAGGTCCTGTGTGGTGCACACCTGCTGCCAGGCTCTGCAAGGACGGGAGCCTGTCTGCCCTATTGCTGCTCTTCCTGGTGCCCAGGACAAGACTTGGGCTCAGGCAGTGCTGTGAGCAGCTGCTGCTGGAGGAGGAACACTGACCTGTGCCTGCAGAGCACACATTCAGAAGGCCTCCAGGGCTTCTGGGGCTTCTGTACCCCCAGGGTGATAGAGATGGAAGTGTGCCTCAGACTGTCCCTGGGGCGTTCCCATTGTTTCCCATTTTCCTTTAATCTAGTACTTGTGTGCCCCTGACCTCATCAGTCGGAGGGGACACAGTGCCTGCCTTAGGTGTTGACCAGAATGGCAGTCAGGGCACTCCTCTGTGGCTGTGGACGCCTGTTTGCCATGGCCACATGCTTCTTCTCCCTTCCTCTGGATTTCTGGTTGCAGCTGGAGTTGGGGGCCACAGTATCTCACCTCAGGGACACCCACACAGGCACTGAGAGAAAATCTGGGCAAATCACATGGTGGCTTTTACATCCAACCCTTGCAGATGCTCAGCCCAAGGCCAACTGCCGTGGGGCAGTATCTCAGGCCCCGGGTCTGAGGCTGCAGCACAGGGACCCAGTGCCTGTGTGCAGCACACAGCCCTGCGCTGGTGGGGAAGTCAGGGTGCTGGGGGCAGAATGCGCATGAAAAGACCAGGCTGGCACCGAAGCTCTGTGCAGGGCATGTCCCGGGCGGTCAGCATTTTCTCCAAGAAGCCAGGACCTAGGCTCAGAGGTCCAACTCATTTCCTGTCTGGGGTCCCAACTTTCTTTTCCCCTGGATTTGACTCCTGGAAGGTCTTTAAGGGCACATGCCCTTCAGCCCTCAGGAAGCCTGCGGAACAGCCTGACCATCTGGAGCTTCCTCTGCAGGGCTTAGGGTGAGCGCTATGCCCCTTCTTCCTCTGAGAAGTAACTCATTTCTTTTGGGGGGAAGGGGTATCAGGGATAAAACTTAGGACCTTGCACTTACCAAGCAGGTGCTTATGCTGCTGGGCTGTCTCCCAGCCCCTAAGTGGTGTATTTTTGACAAACACCTAAACTTTCTTACCCATGGCATCTTCTGATTTAATCATCACCCTTTTCTCTTTCTAACAAAAAAAAAGTTAGGTCCTGCCCGTGGAGCATGCTGAGACTGGGATTGAGACTGGACGTGGCATGTGCCTATAATCCCAGCACTTGGGAGGCTGAAAACAGGAGGATCACTATGAGTCCAATCTATGTAGTGAGCAGAAGAGAATCCCTTCCAAGGCGGGCTGCAGAGGGATCTGAGATTACTAGGTGGGGAAAATCCTCTGGTCTTCATAGCGAGGAGCAGGAATGCTCTGTCTGAGAAATGGGCTGTTTGCTAAGACCTAGGAACTGAAAATGCCCAGGGAGTACCGGGTTGGTTTATGAAAACAGCAAAGTCAGGGCTCTGACACCAGTGCTTTTGTCACGTCACTGAGCGCCACTGTTTGAGCTGCAGCTCCCGTGGTGCTTGGTAGAAGTGCTGCCTCGGCCTGTGCATGCAACCCGCAGTGTGTGTACAGGGGGCATCCCCTGCAGACAAGGCTTCCTGGGCTGGGCAGGCCCTGAAGCCAGCGCCGGGGTCCTTGGAAGAAAGGAAGGGAAGACTCTATGGGGCAGCCTAAGCCCCTAGGGCAAATGTGGAGGAATGCTGCAGGCAGAGGTGGGAAGAACCCTGCACCCACGTGGCCTCAGGGAGTGGCAGGAAGGACCCTCCTGGAGCATTTGCAGTGCCTGGGTTGGGCTTCTGGCCTCTAGTGCCATATGACAATTGTTTTCTGGTGTTTGAAGCTGTGGAGGCCCTGGGACATGCTCACTGAGAGAGGAGGGCTGCTTGACCAGTCAGGAAGGACCCTGGGTGAGATGCTCCTCAGCAGCTCCTGGGTTCCCCTAGCACTGCCACTTCCTGGAATTTTTCCCTCAGTGGCTCCGTGCCCATGGTCCACTGCCTTGCTGGGACTCGGGCTTCACATTAAACCTGCTGGGCCTTGGCAGCACGTGCCTTATCCTGAAGACCACTCTGCACACTTGTGTGCCTGTCTCTGTCTTACCAGAGGTCCCGAAAACCAGTCTATGTGCAGATGACAAGGACACGGTTAAAGTTGGTGGCACAGTGGTATGGGGCAGTTCCTCCTGTAGCAGGTGTCTGTGCCTGGCAGATATCCAGAGTGACCACTTGACATTTAGGTTTAAAGGGCTTGCCAGGCCTGGAATGGGCTCACGCAATCAGAAGTTATGAGAAATGTTCTTCCAGGAAGCAGGGAGACATGGGCGTATGTATTCATTCAACAAACATTAGGCTGTTCTGGGGACTGAAGATTGATTGCTGCATCGAGAAGTTGCCAGCCCAACCTGCTCAGAGCTGAGCATCAGAAGGGAGGGTGGGTGGACGATTAAGAGCTGAGGAGCTTGAGCCCGGCATTCGTAGGTCAGAGGCTGGAGCACCTGTGTGTCCAGCACCACTATTGGAAGGGAATGCACAGGGAGAGAGCAGAGTACCCAGGGTGGGGAGCAAAGGGGCAGAGTGCAGAGGCGGGCCTTGGGCTGGGTATGGATGGACTGCTGCAGGGCGCTGGCTGGCAGAGTCTTCTCTGTGACCCATGCCTGGCTGGGCAGGGGTGGCAGCCACAGCCACCCAAGTCGCCCGCCTTCCCCACTCTGGCCTCGCCTCCTTCCCTGCTGTCTTCTCGTCCCATCCTGGCTGTCCCGTCCCTCTGGGTCTATCTCCCAGGTCATGTCCCCTTTCCCTGTCTGCCCCACAGGAGGCCCAGCCCTGCCCTGCACCTTGGCACCCTCAGGATCATCTCTCAGGGAAGGTGGGCTCTTGCTGTTCCATTTGGGTGGCCAAGCTCAGGCTTCCAAGAAAAAGTCCCACTCCTGCGCCCTTCATTGTAGAACATTCCAAGCCTCCGCAAAGCCCAGGGGAAGCAACAGTTGGGGCCACACAGCACTGCTGAAGGCAGGGCCCTTCTCTGACTGAGAGGAGCCCCAGGCTCTCCTCACATTTAACCTCAGACCCCATATGAGGCAAGGTGTGGCACATATCCATGCCACTGCCAGACAGTGGAGGACAGAACTGCACCTACTGGGTCCTGAAAACTCCTAGTCCCTCAGCCATGCAGGAGGCCAGTGCTGTGGCCACCCTGGCTTCACATGTATTCGTGGGTTCCAGTGCCAACACACAGACCAGCCACTTGGGAATACATGCTGGAGAGGAACGCCCATTCAGTTTCAGCAAGGCCACCTGCTGGCACTCACGCTTTCAGCTGGGTGCCTCTTGGGCAAGCCCTGTCTGCTGAAATGGGGCACGGTCCCTGGTCCTGGGCACAGACCCTCCAGCGACTTGCTGTTTTTTTAAGTTGATTCTCTGGCAACAAAACTCATCTCTGAAAATAGGTCACATAAGGGCCTGGACTTTTCTTCTATTAGTGCGAGGATTTATTGAATATACATCATGTGTACAGATCATAATACTATTAAAATTACTATTAAGACTTGACTCATCAAAATATTCCGGCAGTGGAGAAACAAAGCCCGATGGTCCTTGGGACTCATCTCTGCATTAGCAAGATAAAGGACAATTTAGGACGATTACAAAACCAATGATTTAGAGTACAACATAAAACTCTGCTGAGAACTAATTCGTAATGCCAGCTGCTGCTAAGCTTCTTAATCTTTATCTAGTTCAATTAAAATCAGAATGTTTGGGATTTCATTAACAACTGGGGGCTTGGAAATTACATGTGCTCATACATCGTATTCCACTGCTGACTCGGTGTCCGCAGCTCACTGAGCCGCTTCAGGTGGACTTAGATACTGTTAAACACAAGCACTTAAGGGATCACGTAAGGACAGAAGTAGGTTATTTTCATTTTTCAGTGAGATCCAAATGATAAGCAGATCTCACCTGACTTTGCACAAGTGGCCTTATGCAAAGTCTTGGCAAGCAAACCTTTCTACAGCTGAGACAGCCAAAGGTGACAGGGCAGCCTTGTGGGCGACCTCCGTTGGCAGCCATAGCACGAGGGATGCTTCCCGGGTATCTCCCTTGGCTGGGCATCAGTGTCCATTGCCTCACAGTTTATTCCTTACCCAGGAGTGGAAGGATTCCTCCTATTTCCCCAGAGGTTCTGAATGAGGTCAGTGGGGACCAAGGAACTGTGGGGGTCACCCAGAGACTGGAATCCCTGCTCCACACTCAGGCCCGTGTGGGCACACTTGCTGCATGGACTCTCGTTGGTCCTCAGGGAGGGGTCTGGATCTGACCCCCAGGGTGTCCTCCTCCTGCTCATCTATGACCCAGCACAGAAGGGATTTGGCAGATGTGACTCCTTGGTGCTATCACCCAAGGTCCCTGCTAAGAAGTAGGCAGGAGGGTCAGGTATGTGAGCACCATTCGAGACACAACAGCGGAAGCAGGTTTGGGGTGATGTGAGGACAGTGCATAGACTCTGCCCTGCAGCCTCGGGGGCCAGCCCCACCCACCTTGGTCTTGTCCAGTGAGGTGCATCCGCTGACTTCCAGGACTGTGCACACCAGGAAGTGTGTGTGGTTTTATGCTATGGAGCTTGTGGCAATTTTTCCAGCCCCGATCCGACAGGAGTGCATGATGTGACCATAACCAAGAGGGGCCGCTCTGCCATCCCACCCTCAGTCTTCCCGTGCAGCAAGGCTGGTCCTGTGTGCATTGGGAGTGGACAGGGGGGCCTTGTGCCAGGATGGGGAGATGACACATGTGAGGCCATGCCTGGTGCAGCTATGGTGGGCAGGAAGGCACATGGCTGGGGAGGAGGAGCTGGGAGGTGCCTGCACACTGCACCCTGCGTGCCTCTGCCATTGCCCTCTGCAGCTGCCCCTCAGGTTCCCAGAGAGGCTGCAGAGCAGCTACAGTCAGCGGTTCCATGGACCCCCCAGCCTTGGCCCGTGACTCAGTGTATCCCTCTCTCCCGGGAAGAGAAGGGGAAGCCACAGGTGGCAGAGCCAACGCTGGGAGATGCCAGCGTTCCTTTCCTGTCTGCTTCCCCTCCAGCCCTCATGCTGTGGGGCAGCAGGGAGCAGGGGCTGAGCTGATGTGGTACCACACAGGGACACATGTGCACCACACATCTGCATGGCGGGCCCCGCCCCCCGCCATTTGCACGTAGGAACACACCTGCATGTGTGTGTCTCGCCTGCACCGACATGCTTCTCTCGCGCCCCAGTGTCTTGACTCGGAGTGGGCCAGCAAGAGTCCCGAGTTAAGGCAGAAAGCCGAGGCTCTGGGGCAAGAGCAGCTGTCTGTCTAGGCTATGGTCCAGGCTGTCACTGCAGAGCAGAGACCCATTCTGACCTCTGGCTTGGGCACAGGGGAGACCTGCGCTGCCCCCACCCCCAGGGCACAGTCTACATATCCACTTGTAGGACTGAAGCTGGGATCACAGAGTTAAAGCGTATCACCATCTCTGGCTGCTGGCGCACTTTTGCCAGTTCTGCTCTGTTTCCATGTAATGCTTCTTGGTGCCGTGCGTCAGTAGGTCTCAGCCAGCTCTGAGTGCAGCATCTGAAAGGAGTGTGTGGGTGTGTACACACACACGAGCACATGGGCACACATGCATGCACATGCACGCACACATACGCACAGCCTTTCTTGTAAGGCCTTGAGATGAGCGGGTTTCCTCTCATTTCCTCAGCTGCTCACAAGGCTGCAGGTGCTTTCCCTGCTCAGCACGCAGCCCTGCTCACTGTTCCATAGCTTGCCTGTAAGCGTGGGCCCTTTGGTTCCTGTGTGCCATTCTCACCCATCCTGGCCTCTTCGTTCCATTTCATGGCGACAGTCTTCCTCCTTCGTAGCAATTATTTTTCTCAAATCATTTACCTTTTAAAATGAGAATCTTTTGCCTTTTATACTATGTTTAAAGGAAGAAACTTTAGTGAGGCCCAGCCATCTCTCCTTTCCTATGCCACCTTCTGTCCTTCTGCCCAGCAAGGCTGCCCCACCCCTCCCTGTTGGAGTGCAGACCCTCAGCCAGGGCAGGGAAGCTGCTGGTGCTGGTGCACAGGTGTCCTCTGTGGGTGACCTTGTGTGATTGACCCATTTAGAATCCCACGAGCCAGTTATTTCACCTGAACATGCAACCCTGTGGGTCACTTAGCTGTGTGTGTCTGGTGAATGTGAAAAGACAAACCAGAACTCCCTCCCAGCTAAGAAGCTGGGAGTCACTGCATACTGGGGTGGGGACTCCCTGTGAGGTAGTATAGCTGGCCTGTGTGGCCTCCTAAGCCACGGCCCACAGAGCTGGCAGTGCTGGGAAGGACAGCGTGGGAGGAAGTACATAATCTAACATGCATTGCATGGTGCCCTCGTCTACCATGACTGTGCCCCCATGTGAGGTCTGCATGCAGAGCATGAGAAGATACCTTGCAGGGACACAGGGAGAACACAGCTGCCTTGGTTACTCTTCTGTCCACGCTGGGACAAAATGTGACACACAAAGTTAAAGGAAAAGGCATTTATTTAGCTCACGGTGTATGAAGATTTGAGTCTATAATCACCTGGCTCTAAGGCAGGGTGGTATGGGGAACAGAAGACAGCAAAGGAACAAGCACCAGGAGGGAAAAATAAGCCTCTGTCTGTCCCCTTTTATCTTATCCAGACTGCTGGCACCAGGGCGGCCATCCAGTTGGTGGACTGACCCAGCGGTCACCCAGTCTTGCCCCTGCAGTCCTCCAACCTTATCCCTGCAGTCCCCCAGCCTCGTCCCTGCAGCCCCCAGCCTCGTCCCTGCAGCCCCCCAGCCTCATCCCTGCAGCCCCCCAGCCTTGTCCCTACAGTCCCCCAGCCTCATCCCTGCAATCCCTCATCCTAGTCCCTGCAGTCCCCCAGCCTCATTCCTGCAGTCTTCCAGCCTAATCCCAGCACCCCTAATCCCAGTGTTGCTCTATGAGTCAGCCAGAAACTCTAGATTCAGCCACCTTCAATAGAGCCTGCCCCTCAGATTGTATGAGGCTACAGGGGGGCTTCTCAGCCTGCCAGGAGAGATGCCTCAGAGAGCCCAGCCCTGGACACTTATATCTTAACTTCACCTCTAGAACTGTAAGGAAAGTGCAGTTTAGGCTCCCTGTCTCTGGCTCTTTGGTCATCAGGCCTGAGCTGAGTGGTGTAGTCTTTCCTTCTATCCTCTACCCTTGTCCTCCAATGAGCTGCCCTAGCTCCCCAAATTCTAGGCTAGCTTGTCCTGTAGCCTGCTGGCCCCTGGGCATGACCAGAACCATGGGCAGGCAGCTGGCCTGATTCCTGCAACACACAGAAGTTCTGGGCTCTGTGTGGAATTGCCCATTCCTAGGACACAGACAGCTGCCCTGCAAACAAAGCCAAGTTGAGGTCAAGCAGGCTGGAGAGAACCCTGCCCCACAGCACACTAGCCAGCCCCTCCCTGAGCTTTGGTGGCAGGCGTCACTCCTGCCTCCTTTCTTGTGGACTTAGAGCTCAGGCTTAGAGTCGGCGGTCTCAACCCACAGGTCTCCAAGCATAGCCCAGCATGGCCCAGTTTCTCCAGTTGTCCTGGACTCAGCCTTGCTCGCTATTGAGGCAGGACATGGCACTTAGGATGCATGTGCTTGGGAACTTGGGAACAGCAAGGCCCTGTGCCTCATGCCCTGCACCGCACCACCCACAGGCTCCGTAACTGGCTCACCTTCACCCAGCAGCATAAAAGGAACTGAGCACCTTGAGAAGGGGTCCCGACATTCCCTGCCAATGAGCTGTTTCTCTTCCTTTCTGCTCAAAGTGGCTTCTCCTCCCTCCTCTTACTTTGCTTGCAGATCACTGACTTGCTCACTATGGCCCTCATAAGTCAGCCTGGCCCAGGGTGTACAGCTTGGCTTCTTAGCTCAACTTCCTTGTGCAGGCTTCGCTGTCTGCAGCCCAGGGCCCAGCCAGGTAATGGCAGGATACAGCTCCAAAGAGGTCCTAGGGTCTTCCGGGAACCAGTTGACTCGTGGGCAGGGTTGGCCCCATGGGAGCCTGCGCTTTCTTTAGTGAGCTCTGTGAATTCACTGTGCTCTGAGCCTTGAAACAAGGTAGGGTTGGCGTCTGATCAAGGCCTGCCAGAAAGAGTGAGGCTGGGGAGCCTACCTCCTGCAGGGCTGACCTCGCTCGCAGGCAGATCAGTTCTCCTACACACTCCAGGCTGCTGGCCCTATTTCCCCAGGTCTAGCCCTATGCTTAGATCCTGAGTAACTTTGCTTTTTTTTCTTTTTAAAAAAATTTTTATTCATTTCAGTGAGAGTAAAGAATAAAATAGTGATGCAACAATTTCAAGACAGAGTAGTAGGACACTTACAATAATTAATATATTGCATATTGTCATCTTTGTAGTAGTTATTCAGAGGACAAAGTACAGACATGATATCTTGTGTAAGCAATATTAGTACAAACTTTTATTTTCAGTGAACTAAGAGAAAGCTGTGTATCTATCCTAACTCTCTTGTGTACACATATATTTTTTTTCCTTCCCCTCTTTTTTCTCATAACAAAGTTGTCCTTTATTTACACTTTTGTGAGATTAGTAACACATGACACTAGATTGCTTAGCAACTGATAGCAGATCTTAGGTCCTGAGTAACTTGGGATGTGAAGGAAAGTGTATTTAAGGAACACACCAGCTGCTAGTCCAGCCTCCAGAGGCCTCCGTGCCCGGTCTCACCTGTAGGTGTGACCCTCACGCTCATGTTCCAAGTGCCACCTGGGGCAGGGGCCTGGAGGTTGCCTTCCACAAATGAAAGCTGCATGCTGGCAGCTGGGGCTTCCCCAGGAAAGCCTCGTTCTTACCATCATCGCCTGCCACCTTGGGCTCAGGAAATGAAGCCAATGAACAAAAGCAGCAGCCATTCCCTCAGAGAGGCTCAGATGCAGCTAACAGACCTGCCTTTTGCCAGTCTGCAGGTAGAAGAGGCTTAAGCTCCCTGTGCAGTGCCACAAGGAGGGGTGCTCGTGACTTCACAGTTCCTCTCCCTCCTGCCCAATGAGAGTAAGTCTGCCCACTGGTGGCTCAGTTGGTGGCAGTTACAAGGCAGATTGGGTTAAGAATGTGCACTTAAGGCACACATTTGCATAGCCCTTGAAAGACACACCTCCTGGCATAACAAACGTGTGGACATGTGCCACGTACACTCGAAACCCAGGCCCTTTTCAAGTGAAGATGACAAGTACCCAGTTGTGACTGTTGCAGCCCTGTAGGAAGCATGGCTGTCACCATGCCCCCCACCACCCCCCGCAGTAGAGCTCAGCCCCATGCACCCTATGGTTTCTGGCTTTCTTCGTGCCCCTAGAATTCTGCCCAGCACTGCTAATGCTGGGCAGATGGCCATGGCGTGGGCAGCCACCCATGGTGGCAGCCAGAGCAGCATCTCAAGGAACACATGGATGTCAGTGGCAAGCAGAGTGGATAAACCAAGCACAGGGCACTCCTAGCGAGGAATGCTCCACAGCAGTGACATAGCCATTGCCAAGGCAGTCCCAGGCAAGGTGGTCAGGTGCATACACTTTGAAAATAGACCAAACTAATCTGTGGTAGGGACAGGCCAGAAGGAATACTGTGCCTCTTTCTTCATCCAGCAGAGCTGAGCATCTACGCTGGGGCCTGGTGCATGCTAGGGAAGTGTGCTATCCCTGGGCTCCCCGCCCCAACCCTACCTTGTTTCAAGGTTTTTCAGTGCTAGGAATTGAATCCAGGGCCTCACTTCTGCTGAGTGCATGTTCACCCCCACCTACTGTGCCCACTTTTAGATCTGGGTGTGATTGATGCCAAAAGTGGGTTCAGTTCAGCACAGCTCCCTGCCTTCATGGTCAGCACAGTGCGTGCTTCATTGGTATTTAGTTATAGATCTGTCCATGGCCCCTAGCATTTCAATGGCAGTTATTGATTAGTAATAAGGAATCTAGAATACTTCCTGTAAAATTCTAAAATAATCTGTTAAGTCAGGATTCATGATTATCTCTGAAGACTCCCAAAGTCACAGAAGAACAGAAAGCCCCCGCGGGTGACCATCTACAGACCGCAGACGTGCCTTGCCCGCAGGGGACCCATCCGGGGCCCGAGTCACGTCAGAGGCCAAGCGCACAGACCCAGATGAGTCTTCAGTTAGCATCAGCTCTGAGGGCCCTGCGCCCCGCTGCTGCTGCTGAGACACCCCCTTATCTGTGCGTGGTGCGGCAGCATCCCCCACTCGCTTTCTGCATTTCAAGTAAAGGTGACAAGCACCCAGTCCTGGTAACTGCCTTGAGGCTGACCCGACAGAAACCGTGCAGAGATGCAGATCCCAGCATGGGCGAAGGAGCATGCATAGGCACAGTGGCCTAGAGAGTTGGGGGCGGGGCTCCGTGTTTATATAATGTCTCCAGACAGGCACAGGGCCTGGGATCATCATCGAGACCTCCGCCTCTGAGCCCTCAATCCGTGAGGTGGCATCTTCAATCCAGTAGCAACGCCGGGATCTTGCAGGAAAACACGCTCTCAGGCCATCCTTGGAACTTATCTGCTAGTGAAGCACTGGGCTATCTGTCTGCTGTGTTCCCTCTAAGCACAGGCTTTGAGGAGCTGGACTCAGAGCATTATGGGGAAGAAAATGAAAACTGATGTGGGTCTTCATGAGACTTGTGGCTGGGACGACTGTCCCTTGTGTCTGATGGGTCACAGGCTCTTGGCTGGTGTGGGGAAGGTGTCATCAGAATCTCTGGTGGAAGGAAGTGCACAGTGCGCTCCTGACACTGCCTGTGGGTATTTCTTTGTATTTCAACAGACTCCTGGTCACCCTGGCCGTGTCTGCCAGTGCCCAGGCACAAGGCAAAGCTCAGTAGGAGACCCCTCCACACCCTCCACCTTTGCCACATCAGTAGCACTCGAGGTGTGACTGTGAGCAGGGTGGCGGATCCATGGAACCTCCTGATGCTCCCAGGTTAGCAAGGTCTCTCTGTGTGAGATCTCCTTCCACCAGGAAGGCAGCAGGCCTCCTTCTAGTGGAAGGAAACCCAGCCAGACAGCTTTCCAAAGAGCACATAACAATAGAAATGCGTGAAAAATGGTGCAGTATCTTTGGCTTTTACAGAAATGCCAATCAAAACAACACTGAAAATCCATCTTACTCTTAACAGAATAGCCATCAGCAAGAACTCAGGAAAGCATAAATGCTGGTGAGGCTGTAGGGAAAGGGAATTCACAACCACTGCGGCAGTCAGCAGGGAGAGTCCTCAGCCCTAAACGAGACACCCCGGTGATGTAGCTGTGCCCTTGCCTGTCTTCCCAGAGCAGCACAGACAGGACATAGGTGTGTGCCTGGGCTTGTGACAGCGCAGCCCAGAACAACAGAATCTTGGAAGCGGCCCCTATGCCCGTCCACAGACGGGTGAATGAAGAAGATGCAGCGCGCATGCGTGGAGGAGCGCTGCTTTACCGTATAAGGCGAATTTGTAGAAAAAGGGCCGCATCTGGAGACCATGATGCTAAGTGAAATAGACCAGGCACAGGAGGCAGTTAGGTAGAATAAGGTTAGGTATGAACAGTTTAGAGAGGAAAATAAAAGGTGTGTGAAGCAAACCTTCACTTCCCAGACTTCTGTGCTTCTTGAGTTTGATTGCCAGGTTCCCTCCGTCCCGTTGGCTGCATCTATACTCCAGAAAGGATGACGCATCAGGCACAAGGATCTGCAGCTCAGCCTGCCTGAAGTCAGAGCTGGGGACTTGGCCTCTGCCACCTTTTGTCGTGTTACCAGAGACACCCAGCCCTGTGTCCCCAGGGCTTCAGCAAGGCACTCTAGGCCCCTCTGGGACTTTAGGAGTGAGCCTGGGGCACCTTGAACTTGGCTGGATAGGGTCGAGTGACTGACAGGGACAGGGACGCTGGTCACCATACTGGGACCCTGAGTGCCTGCAGAAACTTTTGTTGTGGGTGTGTGGAACATCTCTGAGGAACTTGTTGGAATTTCTGCCTTCCTGTTGGGGCAAAAGGAACTTTAAATTATGTAGACTGAGAGTAGAAGAGAGGAGTGTGTGGGCCGACCCACCCAGGGTGGGCTCTGTCCTGAAATTTCATAATAGTTAGCTCTGGTGCCAGTGCCGGAGGCAGGGAGGGCTTCACAAAGATGGTTTCTAGAAATCTAGTATGCAGTGAGTACCTAGGCCTGGACACTAGGCCTGAAGGGTTCCCTGCACACCAAGCACAGAGCAACCCCGGGAGAGGGGCCCTGGGTGCCACAGGTTGGGGAGAAGGCAGAACTGAAGCCTACTGGGCTGGTGTCCTGAGGCTGCCATAACCAATCCTTCCAAAATCAGCAGCTTAGAGCAGCAGACTAGGGCCTACAAGCTCCCCCCAAGCTCTGAGCTGAGCCATGCTGCCTCCAGAGCACCAGGGGACCACCCTCCCGGCCTCTCCCTGCTCCGGGTGGTGCTGGCTGCCTTTGTTGATCTCACTGGTGGGCCCGCTCATTCTGGTGTCTGCCACCATTAGTGCATGGCCTGTTCCCTTCTAGCTCTGTTTTCTGTGTCCAAATTTCCCTCCTTAATAAGGGCAATGGTGGTTCCAGAATCCATCTTCATTTCTGTGGGAACACAATTTAACTCAGTGCTATTCACAGACCCCCTGCTTCCCAGCACAGGGGGCATGCTGCCTGCTTCCAGGTGGGAGTGGATGTTGGAGGACGCTGTCCAGCCCAATCCATGGTCAGCACTGAGGGACGAGTGGGTCAGAGCTTCCCGAGGAGAGGAGGTTAGAGCCTCGGCATGCCGTCGAGTTGCATGGCCCTCATTGATAGGCCCCACTGGGGCCCAAGCCATAGTCTTGAAGCACACAAAGAGATAACCTGATTGGGAAACGCAAGAGCCTGCCAGACTGTCACCAGCCTTGCTTCTGAGCTGGAAGTGTCTGTTGTCAGGACTGGATGGCTTCTGTCCTGTGGGCTGGAACAAGTCCATGTGAAGGCCAGAGCCAGGGGGCCCCACGCCAGGGACGCGCCTTCCTCAAGGGGCCCCAGTGTGTTCAGACCCCACAGCTCAGGCACTTCACGAACCTGGCCCACAGCTGGCCACCAGGAGAGACCACTTGTGTCTGCGCTGGCTTCAGCGGCATTGCCCGTGATAGTGTCGTGAGTCGCAACTGTGTGGTTATTGGGGAGAGAATAGTCCTCACTTTTGTGTTCTTTCATGTAGAAAATCTCCCAAAGAGGTTTCAAGAGACCCAGCACCTCCAAATTCTGCTTCTGTGGCCTTGAGGCAGATTGAAGGTGTCCTTCCCTGTCTGGTGTGGGGTTTCTGCCCTAGTTCTAGAATGTTCCCTGAGCTTCAGACAGCAATCTGTTCATTCTTATTTTTCTGACCTCAGACTAAGAGAACCAAGTCTTGGTCTCTCCCCTGAGGGTTGCCCGAGTGGGAGGTGTGTTTGGGAGCTTGAGGAAGGTTTGGGCAAGCAATCCGGACACCTCTGGCAGCCTTGCCGGGGGATGGAGTTGGTGCTCTCGGGGGTACGTGCTGCAGCTAGAAGCTCTGGCCAGGTGAAAGGACCCATGCGCACCCCCAAAGGATACCCAGCAAAGAGTTGGTAATGCTGCTCTCTCCTATAGATGTGTTACAAGCATATTAAAATATACAGAGTTCTTTGGCCATAAATTTTGTAGAGAGGAATTGCTGGGAACATGTGGAGAAGTCCGTCAGGGCCCTGGGCTCCCTGGCCTGTGAGAGTAGAAGTCCCACCGGTGAAGCCCATCAGCCAGGGAGGGAGTGCGGCCCTCACACACATGGGGACATGGGCATGCGTGGTGTTGAGAGACCTGCAGTTTCCCTTCCTGTGTCTGGACTCTAATCTCGGGCTGGGGTGTAGCTCAGTAGTGCCGCCTCTACCTGCTAAGTACAAGGTACTGAGTTTTATTCTCAGCACACACAAAAGAAACCCCAGACTCTCATCTTAGGCAACAAGCAGTGTAAAGGGAGGAAGGAGTCCCTCTCCTGGAAGCTTTACTTGGGCAGGTAACTAATACACTACTGCCTGCAGCCATCTGTCTTCTCGGGCTTCTTTGGGGGCAGGCTTAGCCCCACATTTAGGCAGTCCCCGATTCCCATGGATATGCACCTGATGTTTCTTGGTGTCTGTGGACCCGCAGGTGCAAAGCAGCATGCAGAACGGGAGACTGGCTCAGGGGGCTGCAAGTGTTGTTCCTGGGAAATGCATGACAGCCCCAGCTGCACTGGGTGGCTCCCACATCTGAAAACCCACACATAGCAGTCATCGGGAGGGTGACAGGGTAGGAGAGCCCTGCTCATCAGGCATGGTGGGGGCGTGGCCTGCCTACACACCAGATAGAACATGGGTGACCACACTCTAAATTTTCAGTGTTGAAAAGCAAAACTTGCAGAAAGATTACCCTAGATGGAATTCAAGTCTTCCTCCCTCCAGAAAGCACTCACACATTCTGAGAGAAGCCATGGACCCCAGAGTCCCCTGGCTGCATGCAGCTGTGCAGATGTGCTGCCCATGCTGAGCACCCGTGGTGCAAAGCCACAAGACGAAGCGCTTGCTGTGTCAGGCCACCTTGGTGCTAGTACAAGTGAGTTGCTTTCATTTCCTTGAAGAAGAAGAGATTGGGTGGGACAGGCATGGGTGAGTGCAGAGCATGTCACTTCTCCTGACCTCTCATCTTGGTGGCCTTAGCATCCAAAGGGCACAGTGGGCCATCGTGAGACGCAGCGTGACCCACGAGCTCACTGTGCCAGGGTGGCCTCCCCGCATGTGGTCTCACTTCACTTGCTTGTCAGGTACCCATTTGCTGCCACATGCTTGAAAATTTTCATCCCAGGAGATACGTCATGGCGTCCTTCATCGCCTGCTCCCTGGGCAGTTCAGCAGGGGCGGGCTGGGGATGGCACACCCTGAGATTCTGGACATGCTGTCTGCAGAGGTCTGCCGGAAACAAATGCTCACTTTGAAGCCTTATATTTGACCTGAAAAATTCATGTGCCCTGAAGCCACAGAGGAAGAGACAGATATGTGTGACTCTATAAAAATTAAAGTTCCTGACTGTCAAGAAAACATACCATTTAAATTTTGCAGAACAAAAACAGAAGCCTAGGGAACATTATAAAATCTGTTGAGTGGTTCTCCTTGGCAAGTCAAGAGCTCTTTAAAACAATGAAAACAGGAGCAACATTTCAGCTTGGTGGGGGTAAGGCACCAAAGGGACATTGGTGACAAGATACAAACCTGCAGGTAGGGCAGGTGGCTTTGTGATGGTTGGAAACACATGAGGAATCCTCAGATTCACTTCTGTGTGACATAAAACTCTGATCTAGTATTTCATTATTCAGATTGGCAGGTTAAGAAGTTAATAGTCAGGGTTTGGAGGCTGGGGAGATCCAGGCTTATGCAGGCGGCTGGTGGAGAACACACTGGTTGACGTGGTTATTTGGCGAGATACACTGGGCACGGCCGTTAGCCGGCAAGTCCAGTTAAGGAGTTCATTCCACGGGTGAGTCTATATTGTCCAGTGGAACTTTGTTCTCCAGAGAATCTCACAGGTGCTCAGGGACCGCATGGAAGGACTATTCGTGGTAGGAAACAATCCCTCACAGATCCCATAGGCTGAGAGCTACGGAATATCCACAGACTGAGAAGCCAGAGAGCTTTTGTCATGTGTGAGCAGCAATCCACGAATGTCTGTGAAAGTGGTCAATAGCTAACATCCTGTGGGAAAACCAAATAGGTAGCACACGCTGATCCCATCTCTGGGCAGTGGAGGGCTCTGGTCACAGCAGGCGCCTCTATATTGGCAGAACACTCCTCCAGGGCCTGGTCAAGAAAGCTGGGGAAACAGAGGCTTCCTTCTTATGTGAATTATGTGTGGCAGGCTTGACTTACTCTCCAATAAATTGCTGGTTTCAAAACAGTTTGCTCAGGAAGCTTAGTTTCAAAATTCCTATCCATTCTTTGCACCATAATAAAACATATTCATAGGCATTTCTGTTCTTTGCATATCACTTCTACATCTGTGCCCAGAATGCCCTGCATTAGGTTGGCGCTCAGGCAATGGGCCCTGGAGGGAGTGCCCGGCACCCTAGTCTCTGTGCTGGCTCCTTGAAGCCCTTGGTGGGTGTGCAGGTGTCTGTGCATGGCTGCTGTGTCCTGTGTCCTGCAGGGGGAGGAGATCACCCATTTTCCTCCCTCTCTCCTGTTTTTCCTGCTTTGTACTCTGTAGTTTCGCACCTCTACCCATTTTTAGGAAGCATGGGGGTGGGGGGATAATTGAACCCAGGGTCTTTAACCTGAGCAACCCTTTTTGATCTCTTATTAGGGCTCATTAAGTTATCCAGGCTGGGCTCAGATTTGCCATCCTCCTGGCTTAGCTTCACAGAGTGCTGGGATTATAAACCTGAGCCACCACGCCTGGCTCCTGCTTTATGCTTTAATGGCAGTACTGGCAAAGACAGCAGAAGGCTAAGAATTGCTCTTTCCTGGCGCCTGCCATCTGGGTTCTGCACACCCTGCTTCACCCCCTCTGACTCGTGCTGAAGCAGCTCATGCAGGGGCCAACTGAGGTTTAAGATGTGGTAGGCAGTCCCCTTCAAAAATGCAGGGCCTGATGCAGGGCCTGATGCTGGGCCTGATGCGGGGCCGGCATGGCTGTGCCTTGCAGGCCCTTGGTGTGGCTGTCCCTGCTTTTTGACAGGCCCCCATGCGTGAGGTATGGTTGACCCCTGGCAAGTCATGCCACTGTCCCCCAGCAGGTCATGTGGTGTGAACCCTCCTACAGGCTGCTTTTTCCCAGTAGGTAAGTTATTGAAAGAGACTTCTGCGTGAGATCGTTATCAAAGTCCCATGGTCTGCTGCACCCCGCCAGCTCCTTCTGCCTAGCAGCCGCCTGGTTTCTTGCTCTATGGATGCACCACGCTTGGTTGACACACCGCCCAAGGGACAGAGATATGAGTTTCAGTTCTCCCTAATAAACAGTCCTCTGCTCAGTGCCACATTCCTGGAAGCATTGCTCATGTAGCACCTGGAGGTAGATCTTTGGGCCAGGAGTACATCCACTTCCCATTTTAGTGGTCACAGCCAAACTACTCTGTAGCAGTGTGGGGCTCTGCTCCCAGGACACAGTGGGGCTGATGTCCAGCCTCCTGGCCTCTTCTCTGTCAGGGCTGTCCACCTAGGAAGTGATGGGAGAATCCTCCCGGACTCCCCTCCAATATCTGTGGTGCCATTCTCCTCTGTGCTGGCCCTCTTGCTGACTGCCTTCCCTCCCTGCCTCTTGGCTTCTCCTGGTGTCATGGGTCCATAGTTGGGACAGCCAGAGGGCACAGAGGCAGCTAGGTCATGGATGTCAAGGTCTCCCTGGTTACACAAGCAGAGCCAGTTGGGCTGGGTCATTCCCTAGAATCCAGGAAACCTGGAGCAATGTCCCCAATTCAGTGTGACCCCAGATTGCCCATAGGAGGCTCAGACCCACCTTGGGCTCCCATCCTTCCACAGGGCAGGCAGCCTCGCTCCCTTGCCTGCTGGGTGCTGTGGGCCTCCCCTATGCGGTGCTGCTGCTCTTGGGAGCAGCAGAGCCCTCCAGCCACTGGGTTCTGCCAGATGAGCAGCCTGCTCCCTCTGCTGCTGGAATTCCTGGTTCTTTTCGTCTCCACAGGCTCCTTGCCTAGGCTGCTGCAGCCCCTGGCTGTCACCACCACCCTCTTGTGATACCATCCTTGGTTTGCTCATGTTCTGGCTCTGTATCTTGCAGCAGGGAATTCACCTCACTGGTGGGATGTCACCGTCTGCCACTGCCCCAGGCGTGGCTTCCAACCTCCACCAACTCCCAGAGCTGAGCTTAGGTATGGGAAGACTGGGATCCCAGAGCTGCCTCCACCCCTCCTTCCCACTGTGCACCCTCCGGGGCTCCACACTGCCTACCACGAGCCTTTTGTTTGTGGCTCATGTCACTTTGCTGCTCAGACCCAGAGAAACTGCCTGGACGTTGGCAGTCGGCTGTGGTCTCTGGAAGCAGACAATTATTCTTAGAGGCATTTAGTGACCCTACGAAGGAAATCAAAGCATGCGCACAGTGAGTGGTGGTCTCGCACGAGCACACCCCCACACTCACGTGCCCATACCTGGGCTGAGGCGCAGGCCAGTTTCTCTTTCCTTGAACATTGGCAAAATTCAGGTTGTGAAACCCTGGTTTTGGAGTAGACACTGCAGGGTGGCTTCTGGGGCACTGGCTTGCAGGACCCTTCACAGTACAATCCTAGTGCACAGGTTCTAGATGGTGCAGCCGCAGCAACTCTGGCTAAGAGACCTATGGCCAGATTCTGCACCTGTGGCACCCTGTGGCTGGGTGTGTGGTCTATGTGCTGAGGATGGCATGGATAGCTGGAGAGGCCTGGAGGCCAGCAAAGAACTTAGCCAGCTGAGCTGCCCTGCCCACCACAGGCTGCTGGCCTCCAGCCCCTGCAGAGCCCCAGCTGCTGTTCCACACATGAGGGGACACATAGTGTCGAGCTAATCGCCCTGCCCTCGGAATGGCTCAGAGAGCAGCTCCAGGGATCTGGGAGGCCTGCTACGAAGCCATGCATCTCTGGGGCCCCCATCCCTGCCAGAGGTTGCAGATGGGAGTGGTACCCAGGGAAGGGAGAACAGGTGGGGAGCAACTGTGTGACCCTGTGAAGACTGGAGGGACATCCCCTGATCCAGCCCCACGGGGCCTCCTGTCCCCTTGTCCAGCCAGAGCTGCCCCCATCTGGCCTGGCCTGCCTACCCTCTGCCTTGCAGGGTCTAGACAGCTTTCCTAACAGGGTCTTGCCCTGCTCCCAGTTCTTGCTTTGTCCTAACTTGTGGGGTGAGGTTTGGGGAGAAGGACCATGCAAGGGTACCTGTTCACTTGTCTCCCAGCCTCTCTGATGTCTGATGCCCACTCCTCCTTCTGGGATTCTGTCAAACCCCCCCCCTAGCTTTTCCTGATGCTGCACCCTGAGGTGGGCACCTCCCTCCCTGAACACTCCTGAGGTCCCAGCCCTCCTGTGGGATCTCCAGGGCAAGCTGTCCCATAGTTCTGCTGTGGTGGAGTTCACTGGTATCTGGGTAAGTGTGGGTGTCCCCAAGGTGGGTGAGGGTTAGGGACCCTAGTTGGTTGTCCAGGGTCCAAGCAGCCACAGGTGAGTTAGGGGAGTCCTGTGCGTGCTGGCAGAGTTATGTTACTCTGAGCGGGCACCTAGACACCAAGCCAGTGGAACCCCAGCCAGGCTGTGGGCTGTGCCCCGGCAGCTCCTCAGAGCTGCTCTCCTGCACCACATTCAGCGCCTCCCTTGTTGTCTCTGAGCCAGGGTCCCCTTTGAGGTCAGTCCCATTTGCCCCAACAGTGAGGCCTGCGGAGCACCTCCTGTGTCAGACACACAGCCCTGACTGGCTTATGACAGGAAAGTGGATGTTTCCTCTTTCCAGGTGAGGGTCGGGCTCGGAGAGCTCAGATGGCCACCCCAGATTCCCCGGCTCTGGGTGGCAGATGAGGTCCGAGCTGCCTTAGTCTGTTGTGGCTGCTGTCACGAACCCTTTCAGGGATGGCTCATTGTAGCAGGAACTTCTCGCTCACTGTTCTGCAGGGTGGACAAGGCCCAGGTGGAGGGCGGGCAGGTCTAGGTCTGAGGAAAACACTGCCCTGTGATAGCTGTGAGTGAGCAGCCCCTCAGGCCCCTGCACAGGGGCACTGGTCCATCCTGGGGCCCAGATCACATCCCTGCTATACCCTCAAAACAGGGCAGGGGCTCAGGTGGCAGCAGGACTTCTGTGACTCACGTGGCCCGAGGTCTTCTCCATGATGCCTGAGCAGTGATGACCTGAGGTTCCAGAAATTCCAAACCTCCAAGGCATTCCTGGATTGGCAGAAAGCACTCCCGCCCTCCCTTGTTTGCTGTGAGATTTTGCCGCAAACAAGGAACTAAGTCTTGGTGCTGCGGCCTCTGCATTCTCCCAGCCGCCTGTGGTGCTTCCTCCTAGGCTGCCCTCCTGACTTCCTGCTCTTTAGATACTGCTATTGGGTATGAGCTCCAGGCTGCAGCCACCCTCCCTGAGCAGAGGCTACTTGGGGCAAGGCCCTCCTCCTACAGCACCCACAGTGTTCTTATTCTATAAAGCAGGCCTCTGGGAGCTGGGCATCTGGCTGCTGCCCTGAGAAAGGAAACAGAGTCTGCCTGCTGTCTCTGCACCCTGAGCCCAGTGCACAGTAGGTGTCAGGCCTGTGCTGAGTCCACAGAGCTGACCCATCACGCTTCCCCGCCCTCTCATCTGGACCCATCCTGGTGCCTAAAGCTTGGGATGGCAATACACGTGCTGTGCATACAGGGCCTCGTGTTTGCTGAACAGGGAGGAGGCTGGGACACAAGGTGCGGGTGAGAGATGACCTGGGGAAGCGGAGGTGGACACAGTCGAGAGGAGGCCTCTCTTCCACCTGCCCCCTAGGAGCCCAGGAGCTGCAGCTGCCACAGGAGCAAGTGGGTGGAGGCAGGCTGAACCTCCACTTCTGCTGACCCCTCAAAGAGCACGCCCCAGCTGAAGAGGCATCTGTCCTAGTAATAAGCAAGATGCCTGAGATCATGCTGCTGCAGGACACCAATGAGATGCAACCCACCTAACAATTCTCGCTCACATAGAGGCCGTGTTGCTTGGCAGGAGCACCTGCACAGAGTTGGTGAGAAGAGGAGGCCTGCATGGGCCTGGCCACCATCAGCACATGGATGTGATTCCTCCCTCCCTTCCTGCATGGCTCAGCTAGTCAGGAATGTGTGCAGGGGCTAGTCAACAACTATGTCACCACCCTGTGTAACAGAGTCACCTGTATTTAGTGCCAGGGAAATTATATTCCCTCTGCCTCAAATCTATCTGCAAGTATAGCTGCAAGTAAAGTTTTTAAAGGAATTTGAAATTAGAAAACAAAACACTAGCCATTTCTGCAAGCATCAGACCAACCCTAGAAAGGGAGTCTGTAGGGTCCCCGGACTCCAGCCCTGTTGGTGGCAAGGGCATGGCCTCCACCCACCTGTGGCCATGGCTGAGTGGCAGGGTCCACGCTGGCTCTGCTCAGAGCCGGGTTTTCCCACCCACAACTCCTCTCCACTCTGATCTGAGCAGAGTTGCTGAGGGCCCTTCAAGGACCAGTTGGCAAATGGCCCTGTGCTTTGTCTTATGACAACAGTCAAGCCCGCTGCCCTGGTCACCTGCCAGATCACCAGCATGCGTGGGAGAAGCATTGGCTTCTTCCTTTATCCACTGGCCCTTGCCAGGGGAGAGTTGCAGATGTGAGTGCTGGGTGAGGTCCCCACACCCTGACCTGCCTGTCCCTGAGGGGCTGGCACCTCCAGGGGAGACCCCTGGATGCCAACCTCATGTTCTCCCTGCCTTGGAGCCCATGCTGAGGGTCAAATGTGATGACGTGTGTACTACAACACCACCCCTGCCGGCTCACAGTATTGAAAGTGGAAAGCCCAAAGGCGGAGTGCTGGCTCTGGTGAGGGCCTCCATGCCTGCAGACAATCCTCTTTCAAAAATTACCCGGCGTCCCAAGAGAATCACGTGCATTCCCTGTGAGGACAGCATCCTCAGGGCTTCATGATTTCCTTCGGTCCTCCCTCCCTTTCTTTTTTGTCTGTGTGGAGAAGAGCAGGTCAGCATCGCTGTTGTTAAGCATGAATAGTTCGTGGCCACTGCTGCTAGCAGTGCTGTTACCTGTTCTACCTCCTATTCTACCTGCACGAGATGGTTCTTACAGCCCCTTTCTGTCCTCTACTGGAAGGCCTTCCCTGGCCCTGCATTGATCTCCAAGCCCGTGTGCACAGCAGGTCCTTATTCTGTATTTGATGGAGGGAGGCAGTGCTGGCCAGGGACAGCTATCTGTCAACCTAGCACTCGCTGTTCTCAGGAACAGAGCCACATGGGTGTTTGTCTGTGTCAGATCTCACTGGAGGGTTCAGGTTGCCCAAGAGCCCTGATGTCCTGGCCCCAGGTCTCTGTCCTGTGTCCTCTGCTGGGTCCATGAGCTGTGGTCCTGTCCCTCTCTGTGCTGGCAGCAGCCCCTTCTCTGGAGACCCATCCAGGGCTCACCCTGGGAACAGTGCTGTGTGGAGAAGAGCAGGTCTGCATGCCCGGCAATTCAGGCTTGGCCTCACTCTGCCTGAGGAGCTCAAATGTGCAACCCTGGACCGCAGTGCTCCTCTGGGCTCCACAAGCAAATGCCAGGGCTCAAAGGGAGGGGCCTGGCTTGGGACCTGACCCAACTGCTGTCAGCTGAGGCAGCCTGTGTGAGGTCCACTGACCCCTGAGTGTGTCTCCCTGAGTGACCAGCACTTCCCCCCAGCAGGGGATGGTCCAGGCATCGCATGTGGGACACGTGCTTCCAGAGCTTCTTAGAGTGGCCTGTGGGATGCGTTGTTAGGCAGTGGCTGTGATGAAGATAAAGGTGGCAGGGGCAGTGGTGAGGTGCAGTGCCCTGTTGAAGACCCAGCAAGGACAATGGTTCTGATGCTGGTGACAATGCAGTATGCGTGTCTCCTGGGTCTAGTGCTACGATGTACTCCGCATCAACATCCACGAGTCTGGTGTGTGCCCACCTCGTGCTGTCCCACCTCCCTGGGCCCCTGTCTGGGGAGCCGTCCCATCCTGTGGCCGCCACCATTCCTAGCTCTCTGTGTCTCCTGGGCTGTGCTGTCCCCATGCTGCGTACACTGTCACCTACTGGTCTGCCGACCTGCACCTACCCCAATGCGGAGCCCTCCTGGGAAGACGGAAGTGGCTACCTTCTTCCCTCTGGTAATTTTGAGATGTGTGAGATTCTGCCCTGGAGTTTTCAGTTTCCTCCAACTGTAGGAGGTTAATTAGTCCAGTTACTTCACAGTAGCATTTACAGTTTTCTTATTAACTGGATGGTACCCAAAGGCTCCGCCTCTTCATCTGGACTTTTGAGAAAAGGTGAGTGGCCAGGCTGTAAGAGGACTCACAGAGAAGCCAGGGTCGAGGGCAGAGCTGGGTCACTGGACCCAGCCCGGCTGTCGAGAGGCACATCTCAGGGCTCGGTGTGCCTCTTGGGTTTGGCCAGGGAGAGAAACAGTGGACCCATATTCATGTTTGACACACTCAGCTTTATGGCACCTTGAAAGGCACAGTCATCGTGATCCTTTACAAGAGCGGATTGGGACAAGGTTGAGGAAAAGAAAATTGTGGTTTAAAACCTGCAGAAAGGTGTTTTCCAGAACTGTACACCTCAGGGGAGAACATTCCTTCTTGGTGTGATTGAGTGGCTATAAATCAGGCTTGAGCAAGAAAGGAAGAGAGAACAGGCAGGGTTTGTTCTCTGTGAGGTTTGGGACCTGGAGCTTGGGCCAGACCCTTTGGCCACAGCACTTGCCTTTTGCCCTTTGGCTGCCCCAGCAGCAGTCCTTTTCCACTTTACCCAGCCCCCTGACCTGGACTCAGTTGTCACTTGTTTTGAGTCTTCCCCCACCCTTCAGACTAAGTTGCTTCCTGGCAGACCATTCCCGTTTAGTTTATTTTTAATCACAATATCAGGCATGTGCCCAGTGTCAAGGTTTGACTTGGAATGGAAGAGACTCTTCATAATTATACTAATGGCTCCCCAGGAAGCGTTTTGTAAATGTCGAGCTGTCCTTGGGCCAAGAGAAGGGTGCAAGACAGAATCATGGAGAAAGCCCCGCTGTTCATCTCATATGGCTGGCAGCGCTGCAGCGAATCTGCTGTCTGTGGACCAGCACCCAGAAGTGCTCTGGAACGTGCCCCAGGGAGGAGCCCCTGGGCACTCACTGCAGTGTCCCTCAGAATAGCACAGCCAGAGCCAGCCCAGGCACCGTCCACATTGGCACCGTGGCGTATTCCCACAGTGCAGTTCTGGGACAAACTATACACACTCACATACCCCCAGGGACGATCGGACGGAAAGGCAGATGAAACCCGCAGACTGAGAGTGACAGAACCGTACCATGTTGATGACATGCAAATTTATATGATGGTTAAAACCTTCACATGTTGTGTCTTGTTCATGTTTATAAGGAGAAGAAGCTTGAACAGGAACAGAAATCACAAGTGAGCCTCTGGGTTGTGACGCTGCCTGGGTGCAGGTTGGGGAAACAGGCTTCTGGCCGGGAACAGTGCCTCCTGCGGGGCCTCACCTGCTCCTGCAGGTGGAGAGGGCTGGGGGCCTTTCTGCAGATCCATAGCATCTCACAGCGTGGCTCTGGCTATAGCCTTGAACAGATGGTGTGCAATTGTTTTAGAACATCAGTCTCTCGTAAGAGGCATAATTCTTAGATTCAGATAAACCAGGGCCCAGGCTAGGGCTGTGGGAAGGTGACAGAACAGACTGGAAGAGGAGCTCTGTCTGTGCCTGGTCTTTCTCCAGACCAAGGCTGTAGGTACCACAGCAGCTGTTTCCTCCAGGAGGCACACACACACACACACACACACACACACACACACACACACACACTTAGGACTTCTGTCTCAGAGGGGTTGTTATCACCTGTAGAATCTGAGAAGGGGCCTCCCTTTGGGGGCCGAGCACTGAGCTCAGGAAACATCAGAAGAAGCCAAGTCCCCAGTCAAGTTCCACTCGGAGTTATCTGCTTGCTGATTTGAAATGCTTTCTTGTTGCTCCTGCGTTCCTTTTATGAATAGAAAAGGTATTACCTCGTTTAAGATGAGTTAATTAAGGAATTATAATTCCCAGAAAGCCTCTTTGACATAATTTAAAAACCCAGGTAGGTATAATCCCATTTAAAACCTTAAATTAAATGGGAGACTAGAAAGTACTGTTCTGACTGTACCAGCAATCCCAGCAGGGAAACCTGGGCAGGGGGCAGGAGTGCTAGCGAGAGAGAAGCCGTCAGACACTAGCGGCCAGGGAGAGCATGTGTGGGAGAGCTCCTTCTGGCCCCGAGGTCACTGCATGTGTGGGGAGGTTCTTTCAGGGGAACATCTAGGTGAGTCCCTGGCAGTCTGAAAGCAGGCGCACTGTAACGGCGCCCGTCCTGAGTGGCCCAAGGCCACCGGTGTTGCTGCAGGGGCTTCTGCAGGACAGGCTTCGTGCACCTTCCAACGTGATTCTCCAGTGTGTGCGGCGACGTTATTCATCATAGCGCAATCACTGAGCCCAGGACCTGGAGTGTGCCAGAAACAAGTGAGGGTTTCTGAGCCCTTTGGCTTTACTTGATTCTATTTACTTTGAAAACCCAGACTGTTCAAGTACAAAGAAATTAAATGGAATGTCTGGCCCAGCGAGGTCTACCCTTGCCGGAGCGGCGTGGCTGCAGCTCAGGATGCCGACTGTGCTGCCCAGCTTCTCCCAGGGAACAGGCCAGGGTGTCTTCGCGGGCAACTGTGGCTACACCTCCCCAGGGGAGGCCGTGGGAGAGGCCCTGACCTACACCTGTCCCTCTTCCGGACCACAGTCCCCATATGGCTTTCAGGAGCTGCTGGCTTTCTCCCAGACTGAGATGAGTAGAAGCATTCATTGTAACAGCCCTGGGGCCAGTGACAGTTGTTGCCGTTTGCGCTGTGGGTTTCTCAGGATTTTGCAGTGAGAAGTTGCTGTGGCTGGAGGTGTTGTACTTGGCAGCAATCTCGGGTGGAAGTAAGCAAAGTGCTTAGTGCAAAATGCAGCACATAGCTTGATCTCAGTAAATGTTAGTCATTGTTATTACTTTTATTGAGCTTCCAGTTCAGCTATGTAAACTCTGGGGAGAAATAAATGATCCAGTGACAAAGAAAACAACTTTATGGCTTAATATTGACCAAATCTAAGAGTTGTGAAGTAGGCAAAAAAATTGCAATACCTTTGTGTGACCAAGCTGTCAGGAAAAGACGGGTTGGCTTTACGGGCTCTGTATTGTCTTAAGATGAATGAGGGTGTGAGAAGCAGTTTGAGATGGCAATTTTTCGTAGCTGGAAAACTGGCAAATGAGAAGACTGGTGAATGACATTATTTCAAAGCACAAGTTCTGTCTTCTCAGATGATAAACACCTTTGTTGATTAACTGCCGGGTACTAATAATAGGAAGCTGAGTAATTGGAGTGATTGGCAGATGAAGAGGCAGGCCCGTCTGCTTAGTGCATTTTTATGGCCATTGTCAGCGCAGAGCCTGCATCCGGTGAGCTGGAGAGGCCTGCACCGTGGGCCTTCGAGGTGCTGGCCCGCAAGGGCAACCTGAGATCACTCCTGCCCCAGCGTCAACATCTGTGGGCCCCACCCATGACACCAGTGGTGGCCAGGTACACATGGTGTTTTAATCCAGGGGGTCAGAAGTTCTTGGGGCTCTACAGAAGCCCAGACCAGAGGGCATGGGGCACTGATGCAGGGCTATGGGTGACTGTGGGTGCATGTATGGCCTGAGCAGTGTTGAACTGAGTTCCTGGGAGGGCCCTGGACATGGAGATGGGGCTGTACTATGGCACTCGTCTTGTTACAGCACAGAGGGTGGACAGCACGCAGACCCCTCTCGCCACCTCCTCCTCGCACTCGCAGGCAACAGAGCTGTGTGAGGGTGGTGATGGATTCACGGTGAGGACTCTATCATCAAACCCACACAGCAGGGGGGCCAGATGGGACGTGGCATCGTAAGTGAAAAATGGGCCTTCTTTTCTTAACCAAAAGAACACATGGAATTGAAGATTTCCATTACGTCTGGACAGCTTTTATGTCATCCATATGTGGCCTAATGCCATTGAAATGGGTTTCCCCTGGCCCTCACAGATGGGCTCAGAGACCCTGTAGCCCCTGCTACCCTTTCCCCTTGCACCCTTGTCTATTAGGTGGCAGGGCCCAAGCGTCCTGTGGGAGGCTTTGAAGCTGCCCTCAAGGCCGGCAGTGCTGTCTCACACTGCAGCCGTGAAGTGAGTGCTCAGATAGGTGGTGGCCCTGTTCCATTCCTGAAGAGTTTTCCTGCTGAGCCAGTGTAATGTGGATAAGGAGATGAATATCTGTTCCAGGCCAAAAAATGAGTCATAAAATGGTTAAGAATTAAGGTAAAAGACACTTCAGGTTAGTAGTTCTTGCCAAGAAAAAAAAAAATAATAATAATAATTTTCATTCAGATTAGATCAAGAGATTGGCTAGAAGCCAAGAACAGAGAAAGTACAGTATTTAAATAGAGTTCTCAGGTGGGCACGTGAGACATGCGCGCATGTGCATGTGTGTACATGTGTGCATGTTGTTAGAACCCAGACAGGCCTCGGCCAGCAGTGACAGCATGCTCTGGAAGGCAGCATGTGGCACTGGCCCAGAGCCACAGCTCCAGCACTCAGGCTCCTCTCCGGCTCAGCCGCCCCATCTCAGCAGCACTCTTCAGCAGGCCACGGGAGCCCAGGCCCCAGGTATTGGGTTCTGAGCAGCCCGTGTCTTGCTCTTCGGCACACCTCTGTAGGAAGCAGGATGGACAGGGCACCGCAGAGCCCTGGTAGGTGGTATTGGCTGCGCTCTCAGCTCCTGGTGCCTCTCCTTCAGAGTACACATCACAGCTCTCGTATCCCAGAGGCCCTGACAGTGGTGTGGCCCAAAGCATGAAGAAGGGGCAGGGTCCCCACTCTTGCCTTAAGAGCCACATTGGCTGAGAGTGTAAGTCCCCTCGGACTACAAGGGCTGGATTCAAGGAAACAGGGAGAGGGCCCAGAGGGTCCAGCATCCCTGAGCTAGAAAGCACACAGCTCGAAGCAGGTAGACATGGCACATTCTGGAAAGAAGCTCAGGTGGACGTGGCACGTTCTGGAAAGAAGCTCTCTGGGCAAGAATCAAGGTGACACCCTTAGGCCTTCCAGGGGCACTCATTTATGTGGGAATGTGCCAGAGGAGGCTCACAGAGAGAGGCCAGGAGAGCCGTGCTGGCCTCCAGGGCCAGCGGGGTACCCGTAGGGCTGGCCGGAGTGGGCCTGAGCCCTCTGGTGTCTGTGCTGCTGCCTACTCAGAGCAACCAGGCTGTGGCTCCTGTCAGGGTGGTATAGGACTGCACATTGGCTGCAGTCCCTGTACATGGACTGCACCAGGACCTGGTTTTCTAGGAGCACCTGGTTACCCTGGCACTCCTGTGTCTGTTCATTGGTTCAGTTCTGTTCAATTTTTCTTCAGTCCATCGTCAAGAAGAGCTTCAGGTAGTTGGCAAAGTGCAGCCCTACATTAGCAGTGTTCAAATGCAAAGTGACAGAGGAAATTGTTGGACTATTGTGTCCGGCCTTTTGTTTTATGAATCTGTCATGCTCTGCATGTGCCATTTCTCATGGAGACAAGGTAGCCCAAGGGCCAGAGGACTCCTTCAGGAGAAAGTAAGAGGTAGAGGTTTTCCTCATCAATTCATAAAGTTTTGTACATTGTATCAGTTTTAATATTAATTTTTCCTTGAAACTTTTGTTCTCCATGTCTTGCATCCAACTTTAACGTCTCAGTATTTTGGCAACAATAAACTCACAGTTCCTCAGAACAGGCTGTCTTGAATTTAATTTCAATAGTGTGGTGCTGGCTCACAGCAGAATTATGCAGCAGGTAATCACTGGCTTCCAGGATTCCTTTCTTTGAAACGAAGTAGTCTCTCACTCAGGCCACCTGTCTGTCAGCCGGCACTGAGCCTAAGGTGAGCTGCGTACGCACAGAGCATCGGGGCCAGAAGTGGTCTTTGAACAGCTTGATTCCCAGCACCCCATTTGGTGAATGATGGCTTTCTCCCAAGAGTCAACACTGCTCTCCATGAGAACCCTAAGTAGATTTTATGTGCGCCTTCTGTGTTGCTTCTGATTTGTCCCCTTGCTGTTGATGTGACTGTAGACACTTTTGTGGAACGTTTATCCATAGAAATGATAGCGCTACTCAGGGGGATGAGAGATGGACTTGCATTGTCGCCCTGTCTGATTTCAGAGTAATTTAAAGCCTCAGACAGTACCACACTGATCATTACAGTGCAATGCAGAATCCTGCTTTTTAAATTTATTTTAAGGAGAATAAAACAATAGAAACAGTACAGAATTTCAAAACAACGTGACAGAAAATTAACAATGGTTAATGCACATTGTTATCTTCGGAGTAGCTGCTCAGGTTACCAGGTACAGGCATGCAAAACTGACCAAAGTAAGCACTAACTGTTCCTTTCAATGAACTAACAGAAACTAGTAGCACAATTATCTTAGCTGTGTTGTGTATATATACTTACATTTTTCTTTCCTTCCTTCTTTTCTCTTTTCCTTTTGAGCAGCTTCTTTCCCTTTACTATATCTATTATAAACTTTTTAGATTGGGGGGTATTGGGGCTTGAACTCAGTCAGGACCTTCTACTTGCCAGGCAGGTGCCTATGCCACTGAGCTTATTTATTCTTTCAATTTCTTACAGTAGGGAGACAACATGATGGTTAGTCATGTGAGTCTTATTTATTTCACTTATGAGTACGGTCTCTAGTTGCATCCATTTACTTATAAAAGCCTCGAGTTTATCTTTCTGTATAGCAGAATAGTTCTCCATTGTACAAAAAGCCCACATTTTTTTAATCCATTCCTCAGTTGATGGGCATTTGGGTTGTTTCCAAGATCTAGCTATGACAAATTATGCTGCTATAAACATAGGTGCACATATATCACTGTGTTATGATAATTTCAGTTCTTCTGGAAAAATACCCAGAAGGGGACTAGCTGGGATGAATGAACCTCTAACCCTAGTTTTGTGAGGAGTCTCCACACTGATTTCCACAGTGGTTGTACAGGTCTGCATTCCCACTCAGTGGAAAAGGGTTTCTTTTTCCCCACAGCCCCTCCAGCATTTGTTATTAGTTGATTTCTTGATGATAGCCATGCTTTCTGGGGGGGAGATGGAATATCAGTGTTATTTTGCATTTCTCAAATGACCAATGGTGCTGAACATGTTTTTATGTATTTATTTGCCATTTATTTTTCTTCATCTGAGAAGTGTGTATGCATCTCAAATGCCCATTTTTGGATTGAGCCGATGAATTTTGGGGGCCTGATTTTTAAAAATTCTTTATGTGTTCTAGATAGAAATTCTTTGTCTGGGGGACAGTTGGCTAAATTTTCTTCCCAATTTGTGGGTTTTCTTTTCACTCTGTTGGTGATTTCTTTGAATGTGCGAACTTTTTAGTAAGATCCCACTTGTTGATTCTCTAACATATTTCCCATGCAATTTGGTTTTTGTTCATGAACTCTATGCCTATCCCTATGTCTTCAAGATTTCTACCTACTTTCTCCTCCAATAGAGTTAGTGTTTCTGTTTTAACATTTAAATCTTTGACCCATTTTGGCTTTTAGTTCTTGGTGGTAGACATGTGTATAATTTTAGTTTTTACCATGTAGAAAGCCAGCTTTTTCCAGCACCGTTAAAGAAGCCATCTTTCTCTCAGTGAACATGTTTTCCCCCTTTGTCAAAGATAAGGTGGTTGAGTGTGTTTGTCGTTGTATCTGCATCTTCTAATCTGTTCCATTGATCTTTAGGTCTGGTTTTGTTTTTGTTATTTTTCTTTCTTTTTCCAGTACTATGCTGACTTTATCATATTACCTTTGTAGCATAATTTCAAGCCAGAGATTGTGCTGCCTCCTGCCTTGGCTTTGTTGGCCAGGCCTCTGTATGCTATTATAGGTCTGTTCTGGTTCCAAATGAATTTTAGAAATGTTTTCTCTAGGTCTGTGAGGTATGCTAATGAGAATCCCTCATTTTTAAAAGCAGCGTTAGTTTTTATAATCAGCCATATTTCATTAGGACACTGAGGTGTCAAATCTGCAGTGATCAAAGAAGTCTAGCAGGGGCCCTGTTGATGATCCACGGCACTAGAGGAATGGAGCCCTGGCTTCCTATGCAGGACTGACCTTACTGACAGGAAGAAAAGCAGACTGGAGCAGCTGCACATCTGTGCATGACTTGAATAGGGAGTGAGAATAGGGTTAGGGTTAGGGGCCATGGCACCAGGGTCCTGCTCCCAGGGAGGGGGCAGGCTGCACAGGTGGCTGCTACAGAGCCGCTGCAGTTTCTCAGCTTCAGAGTTTGGTCTTAAGGCCACCTGTTTACCCTGGTGATGCATCCCCAGCACCTGCTCAACCCAGGTCTTCCCGGAATGCATCAACCCTGAATCTCCCTTCCCAGGTGGGCACCACATACTACCGCTGCTACTGGGGCAGAAATTCACTGGTGAGCAGTACGGAAGCAGGCTGAGTCCCTGTAGACTGGGAAGAAAGAAAAACCGATGACCCCAGGGGCAGCTTGGGGGTCCTAAGGTGTCTCCTGGGTGAGCAGGTGGCAGTCAGGGCTATCCTCTATGGTGAGGGAACAGCAGGAAGAGAAAGGAGATTGGAGCCTGGAGGGCTGGAAAGAAGGGTAGCTAGCTGGGCAAGAGTAGCAGGGGAATAGGGCGCAAAGGAGACAGCAGCTCCTGGGTGGGGGAGGCCACACCCCGGATGGGCCTCAGAGGAGCTCATAGGATCACTGCTTGCTCTACCATCATATGGGGATATAGTGGCCAGGGTACATGGAGTCCGTGGTGAGCCATGGACACAGGGCTGGGAGTCAGACCCCACCCTGCCCTCCTCTCCATTGCTCCCCGGCCCACCAGCCATGCCTCCTATAACACTTGTGTCCTGCTGTCTGTGAATTTTCCATCATGTCTGTGTCCTGCAATGGCTTGTGGCCCTTGGAGGTCAGCAGCCACGTTGTTATTTCTCATTCCAAACTCAGTATTGGTCCTAACTTCACCGAGGGAACACGGGGGCCCCCGACTCACGGACTCATCTCAGAGTCTGACCTCTGGGAGGGGGCAGGGCCACAGTGGCATCACACCCAGGAGACCCTGAAACCTTGCCCCCTGTGCAGGAACTGCCTAGCAGTCCACCCCTGACCTGGCAAGACATACAGGCCTGTTGATGAGTGTCCACTGAGCTTGTGTGATGAGAGGGTTTTAGAAATAAGCGCACCTACTAAGTGATTAGGACGGACTTCTGTTTCACATTATCTTAAAGGCTCGAATGTTCTTTCCTAGATTTAGTTTAAAATTCAAAAAAAAAAAAAAAAAAAAAAGCCATCAGCACATTTCTTCCTCCTCATTTCATACTTTAGGAAAGAGAAAGCAAAGTGTAACAGGATGTGGACTCCCACGAGTCTTCCTGTGGTGACTAAATATAAATATCTATGACAAATCGCAGAAGGAATCGTTAGTGGCAGCTGTCAGCGTTATTTAAAATGAATTAGACCTTTCCAGCTCCCCTCTAATAATGAGCGCTGAAAGAGACATTTAAGGCTGTTGCAATTCATCACGTACCTGAAGGCGCACGGCCCCGCCATGTCAGGGGCCCTGGTGCTGACAGGGCAGACTCAGCGCAGCTGGGGTGCTTCGATGGCGTCAGCTCAGCTCCCTTGGGACCCACTGATGGGCATGGTTTCCTGATTGGGCACGTGACCCGGGTCTTATCGCCCTGACTGATTTTGAGAAGTTGGGAGTTTAGGTCACAGCCCAAACAGGCTTCACACAGCCCAAACAGGCTTCACACAGCCCTGAGGTTCTGGGTCCGTAACTCTGATGGTCAGCGGGACGTCAAGACCAGGAAATCAGGGACCCTCGGCCTGACTAAAGGGAAGCCTGCTGGTGTACCATGTTTGCACTAGGAAGACTTTCAAATGGTGGCTTCTCTTTGGTCTGTTTTCCCACCACAGTGGTCACATCACCATGCTTGGGTTGAGGAAGTCCAGAGAGAGTCCAGGGCTGGCTGTGTTCATGACAGCGGAGCTGCTGCCAGCATTTCTCTTCAGCCAGAGGCAGAAAGAAGACTGAATTCTGCCCAAGCTTGCTTTGACCCTAACATTGGGCTTGAAGTGAGAGCACAGCTTAGTTCACTTTGATTTTCTCTCGCTTCCCTTGTGCGTTTAATCCAGAATCTGTTTACACTTCAAGGTGTCTTCCTTTGATGATTTGGTGGAATCTCTGGGAATGGTGGGGAGTTCCGGCCCCGGGCCAGGAAGGCCAAGGTTCAGGAAGTGGAGGTGAGACTTCAGGAGAGACAAAAGCACTTGTCATGTTAGAGGTTTCACTTTCTTCCTGGCTTTGAAATAAGCAATCACACAGCTGTGAGCTACTGTTGCTTCTTCCCGTGTGCAGTAGAGAATTGCTCGGTTTTTAAATATAAGAGACACAGTCTCTGACAACCTTTGATTTGCCCCCCCCCAAAAAAAACTACATTTTTGGAGATGAGGCACAGAGATGCCCCCCGGCCTCCAGTTTCCCCAGAGGACACCGCCATGCCCTTTGGTGGCTCCGAACGGGTTGTGATAAGAGACATCCAGTCATAGCTGCTCCTCAGAGTATTCAGCCTGCTGCTTTAGTCTGTGCTGTGCAGCTCTGGCATCCAGGATTAACAGAAAGTCATCTTCATCTTATGGGACAGAGGCGTGGCAACAGCAATCATCGTCTGGCTCTGAGAACCAGCCTGAGGTCCAGTGGGACAGGCAGCTGTCACCATACATGGCCGTGAGGTCCCTGTCTCCATCTATGGCCAAAAGCTCCTTTACACCAGGCTGGACAGGTAGTCCTGAGAGAAAGAATGACCTGAACTGTGGGTACCTTGATTCAGCCTGGGCATCTCTAAAAGAGCTTAGCCCCTCTTTAGGGAAGTAGAAGCAAATTATGCCCTAGAGCAGGGGCCAAGCCTATGGTACATGGAATACTTGTTCCAAGGCAAACTTGTTAATGTATGAACTGCCTTTTCTAAACTAAAACCTCAATGTTCCGGTTTCATTGCACTGACTGCACGTTGCGATAAGAAAGCGGGTTTGAGGCTGCAGTCTGGCCCTAGGACTGAGAGGTTCACCACCCGCCCTAGGGTGCGGGCTCCTGCGCCAGCTGACTGATGCTGACAGAGGTTCCCAGCTGATACAAGAGCCAGCTGACTTGTGAGGTCAGTAAGGAGTGTCCCCTCTAGTCCTGAGGGAGATGGACAGAGCTGAATGCCACCACCTTCAACCTTCTCTGCTCACAGTACCCAGAGGTCAGGTTGACTGCCAGCTGCCACCTGTTGGGGCAGAGGCACACATGGCTCAAGGGTGCAGACATAGCCATATAGGGGGTTTGTGGTGGAAAAAGTCGTGGGTCTCCAGAGCTCCTTCACTTTCAGGAGCCAGCATGTTGCATGTGGCGCTAAGTCCACCATCCTGTGGAGGTGTACAAGGTCCCAGGGTAAGTAGCTCGTGCGTGGTGTCCTGCCAACTGGCCTACAGACAAAGTCTTGGCAAAAAGCATGAGTGAAGAGAGACAGCAGCCTCACCAAATGTGTAAGGGGCCAGAGCCAACGTGTGGATAGCTGGCTTCAGGTGACAGGGCCAGCAGCAGTTCAGCTGCATTGAGCTGGAGGGGCCAGGCACAGCCAGCATCCAGGGCCCAGGGCCTGCTTCCACCCCGAGCACCCCTGCTTCCTTCCTCGGGAAGCAGTTGGGAAGGAAGAAGCGGGCACGCATGCAAGGGTTTCACCAGCACCATAGGGCCGCCAGGAGCTCTTACAAACAGGACCGCTGACCTTCATTCTCTCCCCGAGGTTGGTGCAGACCTGCTTGGGGATGCTTAGTCTTCTCCCCGCCCTGAGAGGATTCCATCCTTCTGGGCCTGGGAGATGCAAACCTGGGGCCCAGCTTCTCCTGAGAGTTATATTCTAAGAGCAGCATGCTGCCTGTTGTTCTCCTTTATTTCCTATAAATAGTTTTGAAAGAAAAATTGTTCAAACCAAGTCAAGAAAAAGAATAATTCTCTAAGTGCATTGATCTGAGGCAGGAGCAGCAGGGATGGTCCATGCTAAGCATGGGCCAATATTCGTGTGTCGTGGAGCCCAAGGCAGGGAAGGCCTGGAGCCCTGGCCGTTCACTCATGGCCAGATGGCAGCTCATGGGCGAGGGTTCCTGCGTGATGGTGAAGCTTCATCGTCAACTTGATTGGCATGGGGGCTGCTCAGCAGAGAAGTGAAGCACACTTCCGTATGTCTGGGGGGACCGCAGAGGCATTACCTGGGGGTGTGCACAAGTCCCTGGCTCCACCCTCTATGGCACACTTCCCCTGTGCCCAGTTTCCTGACCACCAGCAGTGTGTGGCTTTGCCCCACCCTGATTGGCCACTGTGATAGCCCTGTCTTGGATCGTGGGCTGAAAGCGGAACTTGTGACCCAAATAAACCTCTCCTCTTTCACACTGTGTCAGGTATTGTGTACAGCCCTGGGGCATGGAGAGGCACCCGCTCAGGGCCTTAGGCCCTGGTCATCCACTACGGGAAAGACCACATAGCTGGGTTCTTGCTGGAATGATGGAGACCTGCTGGGGAGCATCCCCATGCCAGAGAAGCAGAAGATGCCAAGGAGTACTGCCAGAGACTTCTGGGCATTCTTAGAAATGATGTCTCCTTTTTTTTCATTTAAAATGTGATTAAAATTTCCATGAAAAAGTAAAAGCCCACAAATTAAAATGTGAGGCCTGGTAAGGGGCAGACGGGTTGTTTCTCCTCTGCTCTGTGGCTTTCCCCAGCCAAGATCCCATGGTCAAAGGCCCCCAGGGTGCTACATTCTTCACATGGCTCCAGTCCCAGGAGGACATAGTCCCTCTTGGGAGGGGTGACCCTGAATAGCCCATTGCCACTTCAATGTGAAAATACATGGAGGCCAAATAATGGCTGAAAGTGACCAGTGCCCTTGAGGCAGACGTCAGGGTTGGGTTGGGGGGCAGAGGCTGAGCGGAGAGCATACCATGCTATAAGTTCTCTTTCTATTCATATGTTTTACTCCTACATGGAAAGTTACACTTGAAGGGATTCTTCATGTCAGAATTTGCTCAGCACCTCCGCTGTGCTCATGGGTGTCATCATTATCAAAGGCAACTATGCAATGGCCACAGGGTACAGAGTAAGGGTCCTCACTACTCTTTCCACCTCTTGGCAAGGTGACCTTGGCTCCTGCTGTGGCGTGACAATGACGTGGACAGGCGACACACATGGGTCATTTTGACATGATTTGCACTTTCATGCATGCATGTATTTTTTGTAGTATAACTCTAATATTTATTTGAGTCCATGCCATGTGAAGACACAGTTTTATTTATGTTGTTTAAAAGTCAGTTGTCCGGTAGACTGGATATTGCATAATTTACCCAACCATTTTTGATGGCATTTGCTTTGGTGCTGGCATTGTGCCTTATTGCCACCAGAGGCAAGCACAGCCAGAACCATGAGAAGCACTTTCCTTGCCTGTGGCGGTGCCATCAGCGTGGACATGCCCACAGCTGCCCGGGTCTGCTGGCTCTGGCTCGCCTCTCTGGTGCTTGAGTTTGTCAGCTCTTTTAGTTTTGGACATCTGGTTACAAAAAAAAAAAAAAGAAAGAAAGCACTCTGTTTTGTTTTCATTTTTATCCCTCTGGTAACTAACGGAGCCATTTCATGTTTTATGTTGACTATTGATATTCCTGTGCAGTTGAACATATTCTTACTGATCTGGAAGTGTTTATATAATCTGACTTGCCTTTTTCCTGCTCTTTTGAGTTCTCCGACAGAGCAGTGCAAAAGTCTCCAGCCCACTACACAGGCATGAGACATTCAGGCCAAGACGCAGGGCCCGTTCCTGTTCTTGCCCGGCACAGGTCACAGGTGGCTGGGGACCTCAGAAGCATGGAGGTGAACACATCACTCTGCGGGCACCATGTGTGGGCTCCTGGGCACTGTGCCAGCGTCCAGCTCTGGGGCCCCAAGAAGCTCTTTTGCTCCCTCCCTATACAGAGTCAGTGGATGAAAGTGCTTTCCTCAGCCCCTTTGTTTCCAGCCCCAAGCTCTCCCCTGCCCCTTGCCCCGCGCTCCTGGCCGTCAGAGTTTGTGCTGCGACATCAGTCCTGCATTTCTGCTGCTTAGAAATGACAGCTCAGCCTCCTCAGCCTCTGAAGGCACAGCTTGGTCAGAAAGGGGGGACTCAAGGTTGCACCCCTGGGAGATGCTAGGTCACCAAGGCCAAGACCCCAAAGCAGCCTGTCTCTGTACTAACATTTCCTCTTCCATTAAAATTAATTTCACAATCTCCGGCGACGTGCCAAGTCATTGCCGATTGCATAATGGCTGCGACTCGGGCCTGTAAATTCATTTCACCACCGTTATCTAACTCATTACCTTGTAAACTGCCTTAATATACTGCAGCTCCACAGAATATAGTCTTCCTGTAAGGCCAGATTGTATTCCAGAGCCCTGAGAGTGGATGCTGTGCGAATTAATCACTCCTCCCACAGCCCGTCTTTTAATTCAGGTTAATTCTGCTGCCTTCGCCCCTCCTTCTCCTCCTCCCTCTTCCTCCTCCTCACCCTCCTCCTTCTCCTTCCTTTTGATTTGCCTGGAAAAGTTGATGAAAATGCAATATTTATGATTCGTCCCAGTTCACCTTCTCGTGATGGGAATGGCACTCCCCGCTTGAGCTTGGAATGTGCCACTTTGGAAATGTCTGAAAATGAAAATTGCTTTTTAGCTTGGCTGCTTTAATGAAATGTATCTTTGAGCATAATAGAGAGCGATGATTTCTTGCTGCAGCAGCCCTGCCTTGTGTTTAAAGAACTTGCCCGGTTCTTCTGTGATGTAGCGCTTTGTTTTCCTGTCTTTGGAAGTGGCGGAGGGACCATTCACAGGGATGGTGAGAGTTCTCAAGCCCTGGCTTGAAAAGGGGGTGGCTTTGCCCTTCAGAGGCGCTCACAGCGTGGGGCACAGTTCTGCTTAGTGCTGGGAGGTGGTGGTTGTGGCATCTTGTGGGCACAGGCCAGGGATGCTGCTTCTCACCCCATAGGGCCTGAGACAGCCCCACTCTGGCCTCACCACAGAGGCCCAGGGGTCAGTGGGTCCAAGGCCAAGCACTGCTGCTACATGGAGCTAGAGTCTTCTTCCGGCACGCTTTTCCAAGAGGTGCTCCAGAATCCGTCTGGCCAAAGGGAGTACCTGCTGCTTGGAGCTCAGCCCCTCTGAGCTCCAGTTTCCTGGCCATGAACCTGTAACTATACCCACTATGCTGAGTTGTCAGGAAAAGCATTCAGTTCCTCACTAGTGGAAAAGTGACCCTCAGAGAGGTTTGCTGTGTAGCTAGTACAGGGGTCAAGGGAAGATGCAGAGCCCAGCCCTCCCGGGCCCAGATCCTGGGCACTCCCTACCTTGTCCATGTGGCTCCCTTCACCTGTGTCTTTCGGGACTTCCCGCCTTGGCTTGGCTGCATGAAGGACAGTTGCAAGGCAGGCCTGACCCTGCCACCATAGCTGCTATGTCCCAGTGCCAACTTTATGCTTTTCATCAGCTGACTGTCCTGGTCATGACTGTGGCAGATTCAAGCCCACCCTCTCAGTCCTCACTGCAGCAGGGGGTGTCCAGACACCTGGGAAGAGGACAACCGTGCAGGGGAGGCCTCTGCATGGTAGCTTGCTCTTGCGGCTCCTAGTTAGGTGTCGCCAGCCAGATTTGGAACCATGAGTTAACATTTTATAGGCCATTTCCTCATGAAGAAAAGCAAAGCCAACGTGATTCTTGCTGGCTTTGACGTTTTGGCTCCACACTCAGCACATCAGACGAAGTTGCTGTGGGAATAAAATTCTTCAAATGTGGCCGTCTTCACTGCACAGGGAGGAAAACGCTCCATTTTCATTCCTTTAGCCAAGACCCCCAGATCCTTTAATTTCCAGGCAGTCAACATTGACTGAATCTGCCCTAGAGAACTGCAACCCCCGAAATGAGCTCCGAGACTAGGAGGCAACTAAGAAATTGGATAACCAGAGAGGCCCACGTGGGGAGCTCAGTGCTCGCTATGGCCTACTGGCACAGGAGCAGCTGTTTAGAGGGGCATGAGGCACCTTCTATGCCTTTGCGTGTCACTGGAGCTCTGAAGTGACCATGGCAGGGCTGAAGGGCAGGCTGGGTGGGGGTGGGGCTGGCTGGGCTCCTTCTTATGGGAATACATGGATCTAATCTGTGAAAAGTAAGAAGAGGCGTGCATGGGAGGTGGAGAGCATGGGTCTGCCTACACCTCTTTTGTCGTCAGCCCTTACCAGGCCCTGTTTCCATACACAGGGTCAGCTGTTGCAGGCTTCACCAGCCATGGTTCTCTTCTTGAACATGAACACTCAGCCATCTGGCTTTCTGGTTTAGGGGACGAAGCGGGGCTGGTGTGCAATGCACCCATGGAGATGTGCACCGAGAACTAGTGACAGAGCTGAGACAGCAGGACGCCTGTGGAGGTGCGTGCCTGTGCCGAGGTCCCTAAGGTCTGTGGCTTGGCCCCACCCAGCTCAGCCATGCATCTGCCCACCTGTCAGCCCACACGTGCATGCACCCCCACACACACACACACACTCAGGTAGATTGTCTACCTTCCTCAGAGCCCAGAGAAGTGTGTCTGGAAGTAGTGGTTCATAGAATGTTCTAGAAACTGTCAGGTTTTTAGGAGCAAATGTTCTGATGTTTCAGAGGTACCACATTTATCGTGCACTTGGGAACAGTTTTCTCCAAAAAGGTTAACCTTTTTCCTCTTAGTATTTTTCACTTACCTCCAACAATTGTCCGCCTTTGTGTGACCACCCTGTGGGAGTAGGGTGATTGATAGAATGGGACAAGGGCATGGGCTGCAAGTTAGGTGGTGCGCTGAGGCTTTCCCACAAAGCATCGCATGGGACATCATCTCCACTCCCAACCGCAGAGAAGGGCTGCACTCCTTGCCTAGCACTGCAGCAGGAAGAGGTCCCCAGCCCCACCAGCGCTGTGCCTCACACACCTCCACCCCCACACTGCATTCTGAGGAGAGAGATGCCGCTCTGGGGCCAAGGTCCCTGAGGTCTGTGGCTCGGACCCGCCCAGCTCAGCCAAGAACCCGTATGTCCCACCCAACTGTTCATGAGCTAAGCCAAGCGGAGAGACACTGCGCCTCACACTTGCTTCTGCCCGCTCACCATTAATTGTCTGACTACATTTTCTTTAAGAGGCAACAAAGAGTAAAACCCATGCCGCTGCTTTTCTGTTTAGCTGGTTGTAAATATTCAGCCAGAATTTGACTGACAGTGCAATATTATGTTCCCCAAAGCTTGCACCGTATGTGAATGTTTTAATTAGGATTGTAACAAGCTATTGAGAAAGTTTGAACTAAATTGGTTCAGCTGTTTTTGCATTAGTGAAGCATGAAAAGGAATTTTTTTCAACTATTAGAAAATAGTCCCTTTAAAAAAAATTAAATCAAAGCAACTGAAAAATCAGCCAGTTTGGGATACTTATTTAAAAGTCAGCAGATTGGAGCTAGGTTGGGATTAGCTAGACAGATTCAAAGCGTTATATAAAGTTCACAAAGTTGGCCCGTACTCTGGCCACTGTGTGGAAGGCTGAGGGAGCTCATGCAGGGCACCTGTGTGGTTCAAAGGTTTATAACTTCAGGAGGGAGAATCGGCTCTTGGGTGATCACCCCTCACCAACTCAGAGGCCAGGGGCCCTGTCCAGCGTGTGACCTGCCCCCGCATGGCTGCTCAGCTCCTAGCAGCAGTAGGTGGCCATGGGGCTGCCATGTTAGGGAGCCACGGCCAGTGTCCAGCTGCATCTGCTTTGGTCGCCCCTCACCCATGCAGGCTCTTGTTTCTGCATTTACTGCTGACTGCCTTGGGCTTGGCACAGGCCTGAGCTGGACCCTGTGTCTCTCTGGCCTTCTCTGAGCACTATGTCCCTGGGAAAGCAAAGCACGGCTCATAGCTGACCGCCACCCATTGCTCCCACTGACTCTGGCTTCCGGCCTGGCCCCAGTCCCTGCCTCTGCCCTGCTGGGCCCATTTATCACTCTTCCTGCATTTTTTCCTCCTCTTCCAAATTCCCCCTTCCACTGGGACCCTGTAGGGCCAGTCCTTGACAGACAGGCCTGCTTGTGGCCCTTCTGGAGGATGGACAGCACTACACAGCACCATAGCAGCATTGCAAGATGGCCTATGAAATCTCCATCCTCAGACAGGGGCAGCTGATTTAGATGTTCTTAAAATGATGTGCAGGCCACACATGACCAGCCGTGGCCCCAGGAGGATAGAAACAGTCAATGGTCTCCAGTCTTGATGTCAGCATGCCTGAGAACAGGCACAGTCCTGCTTTGTTCTTTGTTTGCCCCACGCGCCCCTCAACACCTCCATGATCTGAGCACTTGGAGTCATTAATAAACACTTCTGAGGGGTGGGGTGTATGTTTTGGTTATGTTCCCATTCAGGGCAGTCTTGCTTCATGCTGCATTTTATAGCATATTTTGCCCTGTTAGTTGCAAGAGATAGCCATGCTAATATCTACCCCCGCGGATGGTTCCCATTTTCCTCTGCCTGGGTATGGGTGCCTGGAGAGAGTCCCAAGAGCTAGTCCACAGGGAGCTTTTCCTGTGCAGCAGCCTCAAAAGCTGCCCTTCAGGTTGTTGGGTAGGATGACAAGCAGGGCGTCTGCCTCCTCCCCACAGCCACAGGCCCTGTGGGTCTCATCCTGGCAGCACCCAGCTCAGCACCCAGCTCATGGCGGTCCTTCTATCCCTTGACCCTGAGCCCCTGCAGGGGTGAGTCCTGCTGCACCCAGCACCCCACTGCCAGCAGAGTGAGCGCTGCGTAAGTATTTGTGCAATAAGAGCCAAATGCCTGCATCCCCCATCCCTGCCTTCCTCTGGAGTCTGAACAAGGGCACTTCTAGCCATCAGCATCATACTGTTCATCAGTGAAACCTAAAATCTAGCCCTGTGTAAGCAAAGATGCCTGTACGTCACTCCTCGAGAGTCCAGAGCTCTGGCCACCCCTCCCACAGAATGTATCTAAGGGCAAGCTCGCTTCTGGGTTTGCAGGCTAGGGTTGGGCAGCAGGCAGCAGGGGTCCTGGCGTGGGCCCATAGACAGTAATTCCTACCAAAGGAAGCAATCCCATTAATACAGGTGGGAGGAAAGGAAACCTACATAAAACCATATAAAACCCTTCTCTCAGCCAGGAGTCGTCCTACCAAATGCTCCCCATAAATTTCAGCCTGGAGTCAGGTGGGAGGGGAGGACACTTTTCTGCAGTGCCCCAGAATCTGGGCTGCGGGGCACTGTGAGTGAGAGCCTGGGGAAGGGCTCTAATGAGAGAGCCCCCCAGCACAGATGCCTACACCTGGCAGAGGGTGAGCTAGGTACAGGGGCACCGAGAGCAGGGGGGCTTACCCTGAAGTCGGCCAGTGAGGACTCAGGCCTGGGCTCTCTCCCCAGCCGCCCGAGGCTCTTACCTCGAGCAGAGTTTCTGGGTTACTGGCTCTCTCGGTTTTTCTTTTCACAAAGAACCAATGAGCTCACACATCTCTTAAACCCCATGAGTTATTTTCTCCTTTGGCTTGCCTTCCTTGGGCTCCGGGGTACCAGTGGTGAGCCTGCCAGGCCTGTGTTCCATGTGCTTGTGTGTGGGCTCTACCTGCCACAGTAGAGCGCGTGAGTCCAAGCCCAGGCTCACACTGGGACATTTGCCTTTAAAATGCCCAATTCCCCAACACGATGGCCCATAATTCAAGTGGGCTCACGCCCGCTGGCCCCAGCATGGGAGGGCTGAGGGCCCGGGCCCGGGCTCAGGGCTTTGTCATGCTCCACAAAGTGGTAAATGAAGCATGCAGCTCAGCGGCCCAGCTGTGGTGACCCCTCCAGGCCTTCCCGTGGGGGCAAGGGATTTCGAGTCTCCATCTCCCTGTTCCCACATCTCCATCTTTTCCAAGAACGGGGGAGGGGAGGGGAACATCTAAAGGTTCGCTTTGCTGCGACTGCTCCCATCAGAGTCTGCTGCATGTTCAGCGGAAGCTGGGCAGGGAGGGCAAGAAATCAAAAGAGACACGGACCTCACTGGTGCAATGGCACTTTAAAGAGAAGGCCCAGGAAAGGAAGGTCTTTACTGAGTAATTAGCTGTAATAAGCTCGAAGGAGACGGCCGATCAGAGGAATCCTCCTGGAGGAAAGCAGGCAGCTCTGATGACTTTCTGCAGGAACAACAAGTAACACCCGCAGCCACCACCTGGCACTCGGTGAGAGCCTGGCTCTGTGGGGAAGTGGATCTCCGCATGCAGTTTTCTCTTTTCAGTGACCCTAAATTACAGCCAGAATCATTGAGATCCAAGCAAGCCTGCGCCTCTGCCCTGTCCATCCTGGCATCAAGGGTGAGAGATGTGGGTGCCCATGTGTGGCCAGAGGTGCTCCCTTCTCAGTCAAGGACCTGAAGGACCACATGGCAGGCCATGGGGGGGAGGGTCAGAGGGTCCCCTGAGAGGTGGTCAGTAGACCTGAGAAGTGTGTGAGAGACCTATTATCTGCAGTTGGGGAAGTGTACCCCACAGTCTGAGAGCATCAAGAACAACAGGATATGATTGGTTCAAAACAGCACATTAGTGGGGCAAGACAAAGCCACCACCCTGGCCTGCCAATATGGGACAGAGAGGGTTGTCAGGGACAAAGATACACTGGGACGCATCTGGACCAGCTCTTCTGGCATGTAACACAAAATAGAAGAGCACAGGGACCCTGTTGACAGCAGCCAGAGCCCTGAGAGGTGAGGACCTTTGGAAGGGAAGGGTGGTCCCCATCGAGGGTGAGCCCACACAGTGGGGAATGAGGCTCTGTCGGGGTGGGGGTCTACCCCTCCTTTCTTAGTCAAGGACCTGGAGGACCACATGGCAGAAAAGTGGAGAGCCTGGGAGGTCAAGGAAGGGATTCTGAGGGCCAGGCCCCAAGAGGGGAACCCTGGACCTGTCCTCAGCACAGGAGGTGGGAGAAGGCACAGCAGGTGAGAAGCCAGCCCCAGAGTGAGGAAAGAGCCTTCCCAGGGCACCACACTCTGACACAGTGAGGCAGAGGGAAAAGGCCCCCAGCACAGCCCCTTGGGGCAGCACAGAGCCCCCAAGGACAGTGGGCGTTCCTCTTGGGCTGAACCTGCCCAGCTCTGATAGGAACCAGGCAGCTCAGCCTGTCTTGCCTTGTGGCTGCCACATCTGGAGGGATGGGGACGCTGGGAACTGGGCACTTATAAGTCACCTGAGGTTCTTCCAAGGCCAAGGTGCCACTCTGGGGCCGGAAGCAGTCAGACACATTCCTCGGGCCTCTTCCCTCCCTGTTCCGCATCACTCATCCACTTTCTCCGAGAAGGGCAGGCCTGCTGGTTCAGCTTTGGCTCTGACTGTCCTGCCCGAAAACCAGCCAGGGGCCCCTCCTGAGTGGACACAACCAAGCCACAGCACAGAGCTGGGCTGCAAGAAGAGCACTATTGTCCACGTCAGGAAGAGTCCACAGATGGGAGCAGGGAGAAGCAGCCCTCCACTGCCCTGCCTTCTGTTCACAGAGCAGGGAGCACTGGGTGGTCCAGGGCCTTGCTTGGGGCACATGGCAGGGATGACCTTAAGCGCGGCACTCAGCACAGGATGCCTCTCACATGGTCACTAACCCAGGGCAGGGCAAGCAGTAACCAATGGCCTGCTTGCAAGAAGGTGACGCCCCTAGGAGGCACAGGCAACCAGCAATTGCACAGCCAGTAAGAGTGGCTCAGAGGGTAGAAGGCGAGGAGAAACACCCGGTGCAGGTGTCCTTCAGCAAAGTCGGTGAAACCCCATGGAGATGAGATGTGTGTGCTGAGTCTGAGAAAGCAAGAAAGAAGCCGGCCAGTGGTGACGCTAAGAAGAGAGAGCATGGCAGAGGGCATGGCACATCCCGAGGCCTGTGGAAGGGTCTCCCAGTGTGTCTGGCTAGCTGGCAAAAGGGTGCTGGCAGCAGGGAGAAGGAAGTGGAGGTGACAGGGCCTTGCACGGGGCCCAGAAGATAATCTGCATACAAATGTAAAGAGGGGAGAGAGGCTTGCTGGAGGCCACAGTTGCCACTCCTCCCTTTGCTCTTCACTGTGTTCAGCTACCATGAGCTGCTGCTCTCTGTCATGTGCCTCTGTGCCTTGGAGTCAGCCAAGTATGGACTGAAACCTCCACAGACTGTGAGCCTTTCCTTCCGGCATTTTGGGTGTTGGGTGCTTTGTCCCAGCAGCAAGAGGAAAGTAACCGAGACACCAGTTAACTGCAAGTCCAGTACAGCCAGAGTCCAGCCTGCCTCACCACGACCCTCGCCTGTGTCCCTCTCCATGCACACGTGCCTAGTGGCCTTCACAGCCTGAGGAGCAATGTTGGGCTTCGAGGTGTGAAATCGGGAACAGAGTTCCCTCCAGGCCCAATGTTGTATCACTTTTGTGGCTGAGCCTACTGCATTTATTCCTTAGGATTGTATCTAGTTCCAGGAGAGCCATTTGCAGGTTTTTGGGGTGACTGCTAGACAGTGGGCCTGATCCCCATGTGAGAGCTCACCGTTTTCATGTCTATTCATTCAGTCCGTCATAATGCAGGTATTTTCGAGCACCTGTTATTTGCGCTGAGTGTTAGGGACTGAATGTCAAGTAAGCGTGAAAGCGTCTTTCATGGTGGATGGAGTTGAATCTTCCGAGAGGCATAGAAGTTTCTGCTGTCCAATTCTGTGGCAAGTACCAGAGTCTCAACCAAAGTGTTGAACAAGGTGGCTGTGGCCAAGTCAGGACAGAGGGAGCCTGCTGAGCTCCCCAGGGTCCTGCTGATGCCATGAGATCCAGCAGGCAAGAGTGTGTGCGCTTGGGGCTCCCATCCTCTCCCAGAGCCACGCAGGGGCCAGGGTCGTGGGAGCCTGCGCCTCTGTGGAGACAGCCAGAGATCAGTGCTCGCCCAGGCAGGAAAGCCGAGTGGGTAGGTCAGTGAGCGCAAGCAGCCAGGAGGATGAACTGACCACTGCCTCCAAGTCGTTCCTGGCTTCTCATGTGGCCTGGATGCCATTGCTGAATGACAGGATCAGTGTCCTCCCTGAAGCGAGGGCGTGAAAGGACCTGGCACCTGGGCAGCAGATCCACAAGTCCTGTAGAACTTGTGTCCATCAGCAGTGCCCCCCAGGAAGGGCCATCTCTCGGAGTCACCAGATGTAAGCCCTAGAGACACAGAGGAGGTTAGAGCCGGGGGCAGGATGCAAGCGTGTCTGCCTGGCTTTGCTGGTTCTCGGAGTTCCCAGGGCTCTTCACCCCTCCAGACGAGCTAGAGAGTTTCAAAGGTGCTGCTTGCGCCCAGGGCTTTTGAGCCTTGGTCCCCTACAGGGCACCTCCTATAGGGCTCCTCTGAGTACCCCTTGCAGGAGAGGCTCAGCCTGGGCTATCTCTGCTGTACAGTCAGGAAGGAGGTTCCAGAGGGGAGCTCAGGGCCCACCTCACCCTGGCATAGCCTGCCCTTGCCCGACTGCCAGGCCTCTGTGCATGGCCTGTTACACAGACTGTTTGTAAGCACGTATTCACAAAGCCACCCTCTTTTGAGATCCTTGGGAGATGGTAGCCCGTATCTTGATTCTAGTGAATGACCTTGAAAGGAGGAAAATGGGTCCAGGCCAAAACTCAAGGAACGGCAAGGCTGCTTCCAAAGGAGGAATGACAGGCCAGGAGGGTCATGTGGGCCCCTGTGGTGCACATGTGGCCATAGTCCCACATTAGTGTCTGTTAGGTGTTCAGATGTTTGAGCCCCCAGAGACCCACTGAGGCAGAAGCTCTTGGGGGGACCAGCAGCCCTCAGGGGCTCTGATGTACATTTGGGTTGCAGTCTCCAGTCCCATACCACTGGACCAAACTTGCCCCATCTTGGTCTTAAGCAAAGACGTGGGGTACAAACCCTGGGACCATGGAGACCAGGGCCCAAGCTGAGAATCCTACTTGACCTGTTGGGGTTTTATTGGTTTTAGTTGTTCTTGTGATACCCGGAGGACGTTCAAAGTATTTCACACAAACAGAACTAAACAAGTTGTTTCTTAAAAAAAAAAAAAAAAAGGAAAATTAAGCTCCAACTGGAGAACAGAGCCTTGGCTCAGCAGAAGCCCTGTGCGGCTGTCCAACTCCACTGCTCCAGCCCTCCCACATGCTGCTCTGGTTTGGGCTGTGCTGAGCTTCACAGAATCACACAGGTGCACTGGGAACTGTTTTCTCCAGAGTCAGCTCTTGGGAGAAGGTCCTGGGCTGACACCAGAGCCAGGTGCTGAGCTCCCATGCTGCAATGGTGAGTGTACCCCCAGAACCCCAAGGTCTTTGTGCCCCACCCCCACAGACCAAAAGGCACAGTGTGCTTCTCTAGGTCCAGCTCAGCACTGGGGCACCAGGTTCCATGTGGATTCCTTAAAATGAAGAGAACATATGTAGCCCATTCTCGCTGCTTCTGGTGCTGCCCTGTGCTCATTCTCACTGCCGGAGAGGGGCTCGGCATGGGATGCTGGCATTGTCCGCCTCGCTCTTGGCAGACGTTTGACTCGGTTCCAGGTCTCCCTGAGAGAGGGGTGTTTCTGTGGCCTTTCAGAGAGCATGCGTTTCTGCTGTGCATTGCACGGGTTTCCACGACTCCTACACCCAGGCATGAAATTGCTGGCTTGAGCGGTCAGATCTGCCCACTTCCCAATGTGCTCAGGAACATCAGGGTGTTTTGTGGAGCAGTTAAGCAAGCTGACCCTGCCACCCCCATGTCTAACAGTTCCGTTCACTCCAAGAACTTCTCCAAGTTTTTGTCAGAAGTTTGAAAGGTGCTTTGCTTTGCAGTTGGGTAATTGCTGTAGCTTTTCCAAGATTCTTAATGAAGCAAGCATCTTTTCATGTATTTGTTAGAGTTCTTTTATTTTTCCTGTTATTAAATTTCAGCTTTATTCTTTGACTCATTTTTCTGCTGGGTTGTCATTTTCTTACTGGTCTGTAGAGCTTGTTCATATATCCTGAGTCCTAACCCTTTATCACATCTGCGCGTGGCAAATACCATCTCTAATCAGCGTCTTGTCCTTCTGTTACCACATTTGTAATGGTGTCTTCTGGTCAGTAAGTGTTCTTAAGGGAATACAGGGAAGCTGGTTGTTACTTTCTGTATAAACTAGTTTTTTTTAATCTTAATAATTTTTATTGAGAAGCAAATAGCAATGACAGTTTCAAAACCAATTGGTAGGACAGTTTCAATAATTCATACATTGCACATTGTTGTCTTAGTGGTTATTCATTGTACAAGATGCAAACATGATATCCTGCCCACACACACAGAACAAGTCTTCCTATTCATTGAATTAAGAGAATATAGCTGTATATCTATCCTAACTATTCCGAATATACAGCTACAAAATGGTCCTTCATTTTTATCCTCTTTTTTTGTTTAGTTTTGTCAGAGAAGGGTATTCCATTATCATTTAAATATTGTAGGTGCATGAATTCAGCAAAATATTCCAATATTGTCCAGTAATCCATAATAGTAATGGGTTATCTGCAGGACTGACAGTGTCAGAAGTTGTTAACTTGAGCCTTTTACAGCTCAGCATATTAATATGGCATTACTTTTTTAATAGGACAGTTTCAATAATTAATACATTTTACATTGTTATCTTCCTAGTGGTTATCCATAGTACAAGAAGCAGACAGGATATCCTGTCCAAACACTATCACTCCCAATCTTTCTTCTCATAGAATTAAGTAAAAGTAGCTGCATATCTATCCTAACTATTCTGTATATACAAATACAAAATGGTCCTTCCTTTTATCCTCTTTTTTTTGCTTAGTCCTGTCAAAGATGGGTATTCTATTGGCATTCAATTATTATAGGTGCTTGAATTCAGCGAAACAATCCAACACAGTCCAGTAGTCCACAATAGTAGTGGGTTATCCACAGAAGTTGTTGACTTGAGCCTTTCACAGCTCAGCATATTAATATGACTTTACTTTATATACTCATTTTAGTACTTTTCTGCTGGATAAATCCTGAGGACTTGACTGATCTTATCAGATACAAAAGTTACATTTCTTGTTATATAACCTAGGTTTTGCGTCTCATTTAAGAACTCTTTCCCTAACTCAAGCTCAGTTAAATCTTCTGCTGCATTTGCATTTAAAGTTTTCAAAAGTTTGTGCCTTTGACATTTGCATTTAAGCCCTTTGTCCTCCTGGAGTTGGGTTTGGGAGGTGTGTGCGACAGGGGCTTAGTCTCGCTTCATTGCAGAGGGCAGCTGCTTGCTCTGGGCAGCTGGCTGGTAACTGCCCCATCCCCTGCTGCTCACCTCGGCCGTGTGTGCCATGCTTGTGCATGAACTTTTCCTAAGTGGGTAGCTATGCTCAGGGATTTTTCTGTTCATCTAAACCTACACTGGTACTACCTTGAACTCATGTCCTGCTATGCTTGGGCTTGGCACTTTTCTTAGCAAGATTATTTTGCCTTTTTTTTTTTTTTTTTTGAGGCACATTCTAGCTCAAGCTCACCTTGAACTCACTGTGTAGCCCAGGCTTGCCTTAAATTCCTGGCAATCCTCCTGCCTCAGCCTCCCCAGATATGAGATTATAGGAATGCCCTGCCACACTTGGCTTGTTCTAGACCTTTGCTAGAAATAAATTTGAAATTTATTCCACATAAATTAATAAATGTGGAATTACCTCCCATGAAAACATTCTGACATTTTGGTTAGAATTCTTTGAACCTGTAACCTAATTAAGTGATAATTTACATATTTACAATGTAGATTTATTTCTTAAATTATGCAAATATTCCAGTTATTTCTGTAATATTATACAACTTTCTCTTTAAAGTCTTTTATCACCCTCATTAGAGTTAATCCCAGGTGCTTCATTTCTATTATGTAATCCCAGATGCTGTATCTTCTACACATTCTACCTGTGCTGGAGCATTGAAACAGGTTGGGTATTTGTACATTTATGTTATATCGAGCCATCTGTTCAGATTCCAATCTCTAATAAATTATAGATTCCTCAGAGTCTTTTGGTGTACAGAATTTATCATCTATGAGTGATGCTAATTTTAATTATCTCTTTCCAATCACTGATTCTTCTTTCTTGTTAATTAGTCTATGTTAAATAGAGGTGTTAATTAATAGTGGATAGCTGTCTTGTTCCTAATTTAAAGGCAGTGGCTCTGACAATTCATCACTACGTGTGATGTTTGCTGTAAGCTTTTCAAAGATAACCTTCAGGACACTTAGGAGGCTTCCTGTTGCTCCCACTGTGTTAGGACTTCTTACTAGGGCTGAATTTTTTTCTCCTGCAAAGACAATCCTACATTTTTCTCTTTAATCTATTAACATAGAATATTAATGAACAGTCCTCTCATTGGCTGAAATTTATATGACTAAGACAGGTCCTAGCTGTCCACTACGCAGACATATGCTTTATGATACATGTCTGGACTTTGTTGTTCCATGAATCTCTGTGCTTGATTCTTGTATGGAGGTCATGCCAGCTTCATAAAATGAAGTAGGGTGTGCTCTCTGCCTTTCTCATTCTTTGAGAGTGATTATGTAAGATTAGAACATTCTCTTAACTGTTTGGTAGTACTTTTCTTAAATCTCCTGGGCTTGTGTGGACTTGGTCACATACTGGATGGCATCTTACCACCAAGCCACTCTGTATCACTTTTGGTTGGCTTTGAGGAGAAGCCTCGCCTTCTGCACCCTGAGGGTGCACATCGTGGGCTAGCTCGGAAGACCTGTCCCTGGGCCTGCTTCTTAGGTGCTCTTGGTGACGTCTGTGTGCTGACAACTTCCCTGTGATGTCTGACCCGTGCTCTCTGCCACAAGTCCAGAGGTAACTGGGAAATTTCCCTTGCAGCTGCATTCGCTGTATGGTGAACAACAGAGGGGAGGGGGCGGGGCCAGGAGGAAGGGGCTTCCAGGGAGCACTGCAGAAGTGGGATGGCTCCAGAGACTCAGCAGTCCCCTAGGACCTAGTGGCCATGGTCAGCTGTGCGCAGGTGTGAATTGCAACCTCATTTTCTCACTGTATCTGTCTCTCCCTTTTTTTTGTCTCTCTTTGCAATTTTCAAGACCATGCTGTCCTACAGGCTGTGTTACCATCGATAACAGCCCAGGAATGTGTTCTAATCCTCCTCACCAGAGCTACAGCCAAGTCCTCCCAGATTTGTTCGTGTATCTCAGTAACTTAGACTCACTCCCTTGAGCCCCCAGTACAAAGCAGTTAAATCTGCACAGTCTCAGACCCTCTTCATAGGCCAGGGCTCCTGCTCTGTGCTGCAGTGGTTCACACCCAGCCGCAGTGGAGTTACGAAGTGCAGACCGAGCCAGGAGCACTTGAAATGGGCTCTTTCTTGAAGCTTGGCCCGTTGGAGGAGCCAGCCAGAAGGTCCCTGAGCCCACCAAGCCTCGCTTTAGTCTTCTCAGTCTTGAAGCCCACATGCCTTTCCTGCTTCAGGACTGCCACGTGTGCTGCTTTAACCCCCTCTTCGCAAGCCAGCCCCTGCTCCTCCCTGTGCCCTCGTACAGGTGCCGCTTCTTTACACAGCCTGGCACTGAGCACCTGCCCTTGGCACCCTGAGCTTCCCCCTCCAAGGTTCCTGCTTTTCTGTTTTGCTTGTCCCCCATCTTGGCACTTGTCACAGTCAGTAGTGACTTCCTTTATTTTTCTTTTTCTAATTCGTGCCCCCTGGTGTAGCTGCATAATGCCAGGGACTCCTTGGTCTTGTACTCCTGGCAGGACAACCAGATCCTGGCACAGCATAGGCCCCCAGTAAATGACCCAGGGTAGGGGGGAGTCCTCAGCGGCACTTGTCATGAAGAGCAGCTGGCATCTGTCTCGGGCTGCCCCACAGGCCTTACGTTGGATGCCCCCAGCCCAGCAGACCCTGGTATCTGCCAGGGAGGAATGCCTGTTCTTCCTCTCTTTCCTCCCTGTTCAGCCTTTCCATTCCCTGCCACTGGCAAGTCCCCCCTCATCTCCCAGGACCGAGATCCTCAGGGCTTTGTCAGTCTATTCCCATGGCTTCCTCTATGGCCACTGTCTACTCCAGGTGAAGCTCAGGTCTGGGCACAGGCTGTGCCAGCTCCAGCCACATGTTGCCACCTCTGAGTCTTAGGCATGCCACCTCCATTATTTTGTCTGCAGAGTTCCATGCACGAGGCCCCATCTCCAGGTATTGTCGGTGTAAGCTGGGGACATGTTCATACCACCTTCCTTTGCAGGGGACCCTCCAGCCTGGAGCTATATTTCCTCTCCTCGTGTCCTCCACAATCTTTGCCAGGAATGATAAACCTTCCAAGAGGCCTGTGAGCAGGACTATTTTTAGTCCCATTTCAGGATGAAGAAATCGAGGCTTAGAGAGACAGGATTTACCCCAGAGCCCGGGAGTGGCAGAGCAGCATCTGGACTCAGGCAGCCAGACATTTCCCTGATCACTGCAGGGCTGATCCCAGACCCCTGCCAGACAGCCTAGGAAGGTGCAGGGCATGACCACAGCACCCCGGTGCCCAAATCCTGCTCTGTGTCCTCCTCTGCCCCTCCCTGGGTGCTCTGCCCGGTGGTCCAGAAATCTTCAGGAAGGACACCTCCCAGCTCCAGGGACCACCTGGCCCCAACCAGAGCACAGAAACAAGACTACTTAGAGCGGCTCCCACAGATGACAGCCTCTGTTCAGTCCATTCTAGAGGCAAAATCCCCAACCAAGGCTTCCTGTCTCTCCACAGGGCAGGTGCTGCTGGGAAGGATAAGAGATAATGGTCCCAGCATCTATGACACATGAGACCACAGCCTGCTTGGCACCCCAGAAGGAAACAGCCTTCCGGCGACTCTGTGGTTAGGCCCCGGCTGCCAGGTTTGTTCTGGAGCCAAGGAATGCCTGTCCAGTGGGCTTCAGGAGCTCCCAGAGCCTGGTGCTGGCAGGCACAGGCTGAGGTGACAGCCACAGCCAGAGCATTGCCCCTGCCCCGGCTCCTCTCTAGAAGCTGTACAGTTAGTGACCTCATCTGGGGCAGAGAAGCTTGTGCCTCTGGCCTCTCCTTCCTCAGTCTTCTCAGAGGTAGAGCTAGGAACCAGTGAGTCTGCGATGAAGAGTATGTGAGGCTGGGGTTGGAGCTGGTCCTGGCCCCTGGTGGTTTCCAGATGCCGTGGCCCATGACATGGCACCGTTGCTGTGTTCATCTAAGAGCACCTGTGCACAGCCAGGGCCAAGTGCAACATGCCGGACTTGTAAGAACTCGGAGAGGGACACACTCAGCACACACTGAGGGACCAATGCAGGGGTGCCCATTCATTCATGCAGGGGTGAGCAGCGCCTCTCTCTCAGGGCTATTGCCCTGCTTCTGGCCTGAGCCTGGTCCCATGGAGAGTGCAGGGGCATCTATGAATGAGAGAGTGAAGCTCACATCTAGATATTGCCTCGGGTTGTATTAAAGCCTGCTTTCACCGTATGGAGGACCATGTGGCCTCCGAGTCCTCTGTGGGCACATTCCTGTCTCCTGGGTGGGGCTCAGGACCTCTGTAAACTGCAGAATCTCTGTGGAGGTATTCAGGAGCACAGCCAGCCTCCGCCCCAGAATCACTCAGGTAACAAGGAATCACGGCAGACTCACTGGTTCCAAGGCGAGGGAGGCGGCACCCAGGCCCTGTGGGGCATGGCCTTGGGTGATCAAGGTGCTGCAGGGTGCGATGGGAGGAGCCTGGGCTGGTGCTGCACTAAGGCATCTGCCTTGGCTTTGGGACGCTGCTGCTGAGGTCTGGGCTGTCAGAACTTGGCCACTGGGACGTGCACAGTGCCCCCAGCCCATCTCTACTGACTGAGCAAGCACAGCAGGGATTCTGCTAAGCCCAAGAAGGATGAGGCGCTGTCTCCAAATGAGGGTGTATCCAAGAGCCTGAGTAAGACAGTGAACCACCCAGAAACAGACTTGGACAGGTGGCAGCCTGGGGTGTGGGGCTCCAGAGGTGCTGATAGGAGGGTGTCATGTGGTGCGCAGCTTCCATAGCCTGAGCCAGCCAGTGGGACCGGCAGGGAGGCAGCTTCACTCCCTGAGGAAGGACAGTGTCCTCAATGAAGCACAGTTGTGTAGAGAAGGGCTAAAGTCTCCGCAGCTCTCTGGGATGAGTCCCAGGCCCCTTGTGCTCAGCAGCCCTGAGCCCTCTCTGGCTTATCTCTGAAGCATGGGCATGTCCTAAGATGAGGTCCTATTGTGCATTCAAGGCCCCTGGAGGTCAGTCCTGTGGGGAGGCCAGGCTGCAAGCAGCTGATTTGAGAGGTGGTCGCAGAAACACTGGAGCGTGACTGAGGAGCGGAGACAGAGAGAGAGAAAGTCAGAAGGGGCACATGGCTGGAGCCACAGCCCTAGACCACTGATACCCAACAAAAGCCACCTAAAGCACACTGCAAAGAAGGAGCCGGAGACAGTGCTGGCCTGGCCTGCAGAGTGTAGGACTGGGTTCCTTCCCTGGAGACCAGTGCAAGCACCAGAACTGCCCTCCAGGGCATGATCCTTGCGGGCCAAGGGTAGGACAGGGTGCCAAGAGCGTCCACTCAGGCTCCACAAGCACCTGCTTTATGACTCACTGTTCCCCAGCACACCTGATACTTGAGACTGGGAAGCATCTTCTCTGTGCCGAACACTCTCCAGGGTGGAAGCACAGCTGTGAGCCAGGCTGACAGAAAGATACAGCCAGTAGGTGAATGGGTAAACAACACAACTCCAGCTAATTAAAGTGAAGCCAATTAAAACACCTCAAGAATGATGCAGAAGTAAGAAAGAGCTCAGACAGTGACAGGAACAGGATAAAAACAATACCCAGGCACTAGCTCAAAGGGTCCCATTCACCCAAACTAGGAAAAGCGGAGCATCAGAAGTAGCAACAGCTATGGATCGTGACCTACAGAATAAATAGCAATCCTGAGTCTGTACTGGCATAAACAAATAATGGGAGAGCTGAGGCACAAGGTGCTTCCCTAGAGCAGAGCGTTTGCTCAGAAACAAGACGATGGAATTGGAAGCTACCATTTGACAAGCATCAAAATGACAATTGATTCAGGCAGGAAGTGTCAAGAGAGGCTAAAACGAGTGAGCAGAACTTTGAGGGGTCAGAGATATGAATGTGCAGTGGAAGTTCCTCCCCTAGTTTCATAACACTTGCAAAAGGCAACATAAATACTAACTTTACATTGGAGATGAGTGCTAGGTGCTTCCTTGTTGTGGAATAAATGTGTTTGTGGCCCCCAAATTCTTAAAATCCTTAGCCACAAGGTGATGGTGGTGGGAGGTGTGCCTTCAGAAGCTAAGCAGGTCATGAGAGTGGGGCCCTCAGACATTGAATTAGTGCCCTTATAAGAGCAGCACAATGCAGACCTTTTATCTTTTCTCCCCTTGAAGGACTTGGCAAAGAGGTGTTGTCTATAAACCAGGAAACAAGCCCTCCCCAGACATCATATCTGTTCATGCATTGCTCTTAGGTTTGTTTCCAGGACAGGGAGTAAGAGATACCTACTGCTCCTAAGTTAGCTTATGGTATTTATAGCAGCCTTATAGCAGCCTGAAACACACACACACACACACACACACACACACACACACAAACTCCTTTATAAAGTAGTCAACATTGTCATGACTGGCCCCTGGCACTCCTGAAAAGGGGACTGTCATTTGTTTTAAAGTTTTATTTATTTATTTGGTATCCTCTCATCTCAGTCTCCAGAGCACTGGGATTATAGCTGTGCACCATCACACCCAGTTTCAGTGGCTGGCACAGCGTGCCCAGAGCTGGGTACAGCATATGGTACCTGGGATTGAACCTGGGTCCTTGCACTTGCCAGGCAGGTGCTTAGACCTCTGAGCTCTGCCCCCAGCTCCGGGACTGTCACTCTTATGATGAGCCTGAACATTCTGAATGTAGTCACAGGAAAGTGCAGGGACCCAGACTGGCCCATGTGCTCCGAGTGCTGTTTTCTGACACATAAAGCTGGTTAAAGTTTTCAGATGAAAGAAAACTCTTGGGAGACCAGGGAGTATGTTGCTCAGCCTCCTGCTGGAAGACCTTGGGACAGGCAGGCTGCTGGCCGGGCAGCTGCAGGGGAAGACGGTGTCCTGGCCAAGTTCACATCCTCACTAGGATGTGTGCACCAGGGGTGCGCCTGAAGATGTCCCATTTTTCAGAAAACACATGGAAAGGTTCATAAGGACAAAACGGATGGAGCTACCAGGCTCTAGGAGGACAGTATGGAAGTTATTTGAAATCTTCATGCAACATTCTGTAAGTCTAAAATCACAGGAAAATAAAAGTTAAACTGAAACAGTATGGTAGAACAAGGGAGTAACACAAATGCAAGGGACAGGACCAGGAACCACTTAGATAAGGAACTCTGCAAAGGCACCGAAAGGACAGGAATGAGGAGGAGGAGGAGCCCACCGTGTGGTGCCCAGGCACAAAGGAGATGCAGGCACTTTGAAGGGAGCTTCTCGTAGTCCTGCATCGGCATCCAGGGCTGCAGGTCAACAGAAAGGTGGTGCAGTAGAAGAGATGGGAACCTGAGCCACAGGGCCTTGAGGAGCAGAATCTGGGTTCTGGGCCAGGTGTCTGCAGACCCCTGGGAAGGTCTCTAAGTGATAGAGGGCTTCAGTCTGTCCCTGTGCCCATGCAAAACTTGTCTTTGCCGATCAGACAGCTGAGTAGAGTTGGGAGCTCCTCCTTTCAACCAGGGAAACCATTGCTGTGTGCAGATGTGAGATGAGCCGTAGCCCTGAAGGCCAGTGGCGGTACACAGAAGTGGGAGGATGGTTCAGGGTCCCCTCTGGAGATGCAGCTGGTGGAGAGGACATGGTAGACCTTGGGGATAATCTGTCCCTTCCCATAACCACTTCGCAGCTGGACTTCACCATTGGCCACGACAGTGGACGGCACAGGCAGACAGCTCCTTGCTCCCAGGGCTTGTTGCTCTGGGATACACACAGACCGTGCCTCCTACATGGCCACAGGACAGGGACGGGCAGACCCCATCACTGCTGCTCCTCCTGATGGGTACCCACATTGGGCATCATTCCTGCAGGTCCTAGAGGTCCTCCCAGAAAGACACGCCCTCCAGAAGGACCCAAACAGATGCTGCTAGTTGGTGTGACTCCAGGTTACAGGAAGACAAATCTTGCCAGAGAGTGTTTAAATACTGATTACATCTTTTGGTTTGTAAATAACTCAATGGTAAATTTTTACAATATGGCTTTTACAGAGACTGTAATGAGAAGGCAATTTTTCCCCTGTCACTTGGATATTAAGCGCTTTAATGAGCATGCCCAAAATGGCAATATAAAACTTGGGCTGGAGCAAGCTGTGTTGGGCCTTAATGCTGTATTTAAGTTGTAAGGGTTCCAAAGAGCTGATGAACAACCCTTTTGTCATTGCTAGGAAAATGCAATAGTGGCGATTATTTGTCCTTTTTCTCTCCTTTTCCCTGCTTGCTTGCCGGCCCCGGAACCTAGCTGTGTTGGGCAGTGGTGGCTTAGTGAGGCTTCCTGGGAAAGGGTGGGAATGCCTAGCCCAGGGGATTTCTTTATTTGGGAGCCTGCCTACTTTTTAATTGGCCTTGGTGCTAATGAATGGATTCGTTCTGTTTGGAGCGCGCAGGGCTGGGCGCTGGAGCGTGTAATCTGATTGCAGCCGGGTGCTCTGGGCCCTGCTGAAGGCTGCAAACAGCTGGGCTGGGCTTGGCCTGGGCTGCGCAGTGTTGGCAGCTGTGGGGCATGCAGGCATGGGAGGCCAAGAGAGGTGGGCACCCTCGCTGCCCGCACCGCCACCCTCGGTTCAGAGGCCTCTGGGCCACTCGGCATCTCGAAGCAGCTCTTGGGGAGGCTTTGTACATGGCATAATTCAGTGAGCACTGCTTTGTTCCTCACCTAGGAAGCAGACATGCTGTGGGTGTGTTCTCACCTGCCAGCTCTTGACTCAAACAAGGAAAAGCCTCCAAGCTGGTGGCCATGTAGAAGCCATCTGACCCTTCTCCAGCTCCTGGGGCTTCATTTCAGCCTTTAGATCCATTCTGCATGTGAAGTGCTGCCCGGGCACCTGCTGGGTGGGCCTCTGTCACAGGCTCCAGCTCCACAACAGTCTGTTCCAGCACCAGCTGTGCCCCAGTTGTTGGGGCTCAGAACCTCCGCATCCCCCATAGGACCCCCTGGTCACACAGAGCAGCCGTGCCAAGCCATGTGGGCAGACTGGGACTCCAAGTCCTGGGAAATCCCTCTGCCCCAGCCTGACCCTAGGCTGCTGTGATTTGGGTTGGGAGCTGCCATACCCAGGCTGTGACAATGACTCACAGTGGTTCTCATTTGATGACAGACTGACAGCTGGAGTTTGTAAGCAGCACCCACTTAAAAATTAGCATCACTTTTTTAAGTGAACCACATGATTTGGAGTTGTGCTTTCATGTCTGAATTTGGGCCCCACCTCTGTGGTCCACATCTCTCTTTCCTCCAATAAGCAATTTTTTTTTTTTTTTTTTTTTTTTTTTTTTTTATTGGAAGCTCCAGCAGGCTGCAGAGATCTCAGCCACCTTGCCTGGCTTCAGAGCGACTCCCAGCGAGGACCTCCCTGAACACCCCAGGACTCTGCCTTTGGCTCAGTGAGGGACAGAGAGGCCCAGCTCGGTACTCAGGTGGAAGCAATTTGGTGGCCACCCACAGCACAGCCCTCTGTCCCTGGAAGAGCAGCTTTCCCACACCTAGAGTGAAGCCCAAAGAGCATGCAGCCAGTTCCGGGAATGAGATAGCTGGCACATAAGCCTGTAGTCCCCATCCCAGTCCTCGGGCCAGACGCACTCTGTCCCTTTTATTTAGCATAGCGAATCCTTGGGATTTTATTTCCTTTCACATAGGAACACTTAATCTTGTTTTGCTCAAAAATACTGATCGCTGGCTCATTTTCTGAACAACTGGAGGACATGGCTGCCAGGGTCTGCGTTCCTGTGGGTACCGACAGCCGGCTCTGGGGGCCCACTCTTGCCCTCTGTTGCCCCAGCATGCAATAGTCTTATGCCTCTCTGCCTGTGGCGTCAGTGTGGCCAGCTCTGCCCTGAGCACACTGGGCCAGTGAAGCTCCAAATTCCTGCAAATAAAAGAAAGTCAGTGGCATGACTTGGCACTGGGGGAGCGGATGGCTGTGCCCTCTGCCCGCTCATTCTGAATTGCTAGAGACTTATTCAGGTGCTCTTTCATTGTTCTAAAAACAGCAATGATATTCTTTGTTCTTCAAAGATAATGTGGTGCAGGTTCTCTTGCTACATTTCTCATAATGAATGTCACCCTGGGCCTCTCAGGGCCATTTGGACTTAATGGAGAGAAAGTAGCCCATCAGGCCATAGAAATTTCTTGCTGCATCCAACCTCCAAGCAAAACAGGATTAGAAACCAGGGAATCTATGTCCTTAGCCCTGCACCTGAATTGCCGAGTGATCTTCGCCCCATGGTGGGGACACAGCTGGGCTGTTCTCTCAGCTGCGGATCCCAGCCACCACTCCTCCTACCGCTGGCAGCATTTAGATTGGTTGCTGAGTCCATCACACTGTCATGTGAGAACTTGGAGGGCAGCGTGAGTCCCACAAAGACAGACATGTGCTTCTGTGCACACTGCTGGGCCTGGTCCCGGCAGGCATGCAGGACTCCTGCTCTCTCTAGAAGGGACAGGAGCAGGTATCCAGACATCTGGGAGCGTTCTGGCTTGGGTGTGAGAGCTCAGGGCTGTAGGGCCATCGTCCTCAGTGGGGTCAGGCAAGCTCAGTGTCTGGCACCTGCTGGGCTCTGGGAGTGACCCTGAAGCATGGCCCCTCCCTAGGGGCTCAGTGTCTCAGAGGGGAACATGACTTGGAAAGGGAGCCTGTGCAGTGTAATGTGGAGGGGATTCTTGAGGGCACAAGGACAGTCCCTGCACTGGACACCAGGAGAGGAGGCCATGGCTGTGGTGGGGTATGCGATTTGATGTGGCAATGTGACATCCCATTGCTATGTGACATGCTGTATGCAGAGAGCTCAAGGGAATCCAGGAAGTCTCTGGGCGGGTCAATTCTGGTGTCAGATTGCCCAGGTGTCAGGTTCTGGCTCTTGCATCTATTCCTCCATAGTATCAAGCAAATTACTGAGGGTGTTTGGGCCTTGGCTTACTGAGCTGTAAAATGAGATACTAGTACCTACCTCACAGGGTTATTATAGGGGTGGTACTCAGAAGATTCCCCTCCTGTCATGGGGTAGTAGCAGTAGTCATAGTGGTGATCCTGTTGACAGTGGTGGTAGAGATCCTGGTGATAGTGGCAGTGGTAGTTATAGTGTTGGTGACTACAGTGACAGTGATGATAGCGGTGTTGGCAGTCATGTGGCTTCTGGCATCATTCTTGGTAGAAGTTTGATGATGGGAGTAGATGTTGTAGATGGTGAAGCAAGGGGGGACATGTGATCCATGGTGATGGTGGTAAAGACAGTGGGGGTGGGGATGCAGCTTGTGTTGGTGTTGGTGGCAAAGGGGGGCTATCTCCAGCTGCAGTGCAGGGGTGGCTGTGCGTGTCAGGCCTATTGCTATTCTCCCTGTGCCACTGATGTTGGTGAGACAAGGCCATGTGTGTTGGGGCTGTTTCTGCCTGGACCATGTGGTGTGAAAGGAGTGGTATTGGGATGGGCCTAAGACAGGGAGGCCAAGCCTTGCCGGGCCATCTTCTGAGCTTTGAAAGCCAGGCTGGCAGGGAGCTGGCTGTCCTCAGCTACAGAGGGAAAGCAACCCAGAGCAGCCTGCCCCAGCCTAAAGCAGCTGCAGAGGGACTTGGCAGAGCACAGAGAGGGTGCCACAGTGGGGAAGAGTCAAGGTTGTTACAGCACATGATGCTCTTTGCTGATCTTCTGTGTCAGTGTCCGAAAGGGTCACCTGTAGTGATCACATCTGCAAGGCCAGCACCAGGCCTGTCTCAGCACAGATGCTCAGGCAGCCCCTGGGAGGTGGTGCTCACTTGGGCACCATACAGGAAAGAGACATCTCAGGGCCCACCTGGGGCTGAGCAGATGGGAGCCCGGGGCTAGGGTACCACCCTCCAGTGCCGCTTTCCTAGCCACGGCAAATGCCCAAGCCCACGGCCTCTTTGGTGGCTCAGATGTGGTTGGGCATACTGTTTGAGATGGAGCACCTGCTTTGCATGCCTTCCAGCTGTCTCTTTCATCCCAGCCAGCAAACTTGAAGCTTAGGACCATCAGAACACGAATGCGCACCCAAGCCTGGTATGTCCCCCAGCAGGCTGCTGTCCTTCATGTCTGCGTTGCCAAGGCGATGAGATTTGGAATGCACCAGCCGAGCGACATGTTTTGCAAGCAGGGTTCTGTAATTATGGAAGGCCTCATGGCGCAGTATGAGCCCAAGGAGATGTGGAGCTTCGGAAGTGGGCAGGGCCTGTTTGTGCTGGGGCTGGTGGATTATGTCCCTGCGGAAGGGGTGGGGTCAGGGCCCTGGGCTCCGACCCAGCAGGGATCCCTCTCCGCATCTCACAAGTGGCTGGGCCTCACCTCCTGGTATCCACTGTTCTAGCACCTTCTATCCCCTTCTGTGGAGAAAAGTCACCACGTGGCTTGGAGGAGGGTGGAGAAATCCAAAAGTGACTTTCTGACGTCACTGCAAGGTACAACCATTGTATTATGTTGTCTTTCTGTAGCCAACTCATTGCTGTGGCTTTGAAGCAGTCTTAGTGTTTTTAATTTGACCTGAACAGTAGAAGCTGGGCTCTTAGGAAGAACGTCTGTGTTAGGCTCTTCATGGGTTCCTCTGAGGCAGGAAGAGTCCTGGGCTGTCCATGCATCACAGTTGCAGGTCTCAGAACTTTCAGTCTTGGGCAAAGGCACTTTCCATGTTTGCTGTTGTGATTTTAGGGTGGCTATAGGCTCACACCTGGTCCTCACAGGGTCTGTGTCCTTGCCTGCCTCTGGAAGCAGCTGGCTGCACATAGGGCCACTTCAGGCACCCTTCATATCTCCATGGTCCTGGGGAAGACTGCGACTGCTTTGTCCACTTCGTGTTTGTTACTGTTGTGCTGATTTCACCTGAGCTAAGTAAATGGTGTAGGGAAATGGTCCTAAAGCGCCCGAGCACACAGACACCCTTGGCTGTGGCTGCGTTGGGCCAGGACCTTTTCTAAGGAGCAATGGGAAAATTCCCACAACAGTCCGCCCTGTTCCTATTGTTTGACAGCCCTGCTCCAAGCCCTGTGCTTGAGTGTTCTTTGTTTAAATTCTCATGGCAAGTGTTGGGAGCTGACTGCCAACTTCAGGAAGAGCTAACAAGAGAAAGGTCACTTTGAGCAGGCATCATTGCTTGCAAGGGGACAAATCATTCAAAGAAAGTTGGACTGTAATTGGCCTTCGTTTAGAGAATTATGCAGACAAGGGTTGTGGAGATTAAAAAAAAATTTTGCAGACTGTGTTACTACACAGACTAACTTGATATCGTCCTGGGAAGCTGTCCCTTTGAATATTCAACAGAAACAACAATGCATGGGGCGAGAAGGTACTCAGTATTATTTTTGCATAATTTATGCTCAGTGACAGCCATGGCCCGCTTCCCTTCAGCACAGGTTTACAAAGCGAGAGAGAGCTCCATGCTTCAAATCTCATTAAGCTATTTATTCATTGTAATGAATGATTTTAATGTACTGCATTAAGGTTATGCCACGCTGAACTGCTAAAAAAATCCATCTTACTGTACACTCTTCAACATTTGCAGCTAAATTAACACCTTTATTACTGCCTCAATGGTTGAGTGGACACCATTTGCAGATTAATCGCACTTGTCTCCATTTCACCCTAGTTCTGGGCCACTTCTTGATAGAGTTATGATCATCTCACCATGTCCCTCTGTGTGGACAGATACGTTTTCCAATTGGCGTAAACGCCTGTCACTCAGCCCCCCCCCATTCGCAGCCCCTCCCACGATAGCTGTCATTGGTTTGCTGCCTTGCTTTGCCTCTGCCCACCCACGGGCACCCCACCCTGGCTCCTTCAAGATGTTGTTGGCAAGTTGCAGTGACAGGAAGATAATATCTTTTGGGAGGATGGCAGGCAGTTCTAATAAAAAGTTGTCATTTATCAATCCAGACCCCCATCACTTGATGTACATTTTAAAGACCATATGAACTGTTAAGTGGCACAAGATGGCAATCCGAGTGGTTATTATAACTTGAAGGTTTTTAAACAACATGAAAAGGGAGATGGGGCTTATCATGGCTTTGGCAAATGAAAGGTTTGGGGCTCTCCAACATAATGTGACATCTGTGTTCTGTCGTATCAGAATCATTCCTCCCGCACCTGCTTAAGAAGTCATCAGAAATATTCCATCTGAGCAGGGAAGTCTGCGGGAACATTTATATGTAATAAAAACAGTGGAGTATCATTCTTTAGAATCTAGCAAATATTTGAAAACTACAAGCTGTGCAGCATGACATTGTCACCGTCTGAATTCGGCAGATGGGAATTCAGATTGGTATTCTGTACAGGGGAGGCTAGGTGTGTCTTAAGATGGAGCATTTTAGATTGGGGGAGGAAGGACCGAAAAGAGAGCCTGGCTCATGCCACCACCGCACAGTGGCCGTGAGCAGGGCCCGGGAGCCCTGACTGCCCCTTGGTTAGTCCTCCGAAGAAGCAGCTGAGGAATGTTTGGTCCCGAGAGGCTGCTAGGACCCTTGCGATTGACTCCTGACTCTAGTCGCTGCTTATTTGGACAGATGACATCATCAGAGCCCAATCAGGACCCAGGTTTGATATTTAAGGGAGAAAAATAACTTCTGGAAGAGAAAGCAAAAACAGAAAATTGTAGACGATTATTTGGAGCTTGTTTTAGACTGTGCAGAAATAATTAGTCCATCACACACAAGCCAGTGGTTTACAACAAACAGAAACATCATGTAGCAAGAAGAGTTTTGAGTTTTAGAAGATGAGAAATGAAATGAGTGAGGAGTGCACTGCCCTGCCCCCAGTCGCTAAGGGCCAGCACACAGCACAAGCTACTTGCAAGCATTGCTGCAGGATTGGAGGTGGGAGGGCTCGACCTATGGGAGCCCTGGCCCAAGATCTGAGCCCGCCACCCAAAGAAGTACCAATTGTTGGCTTTCGGCATTCAACCTGGCCTTTCCCTTTCTGATGTTGAGTGATAGAGAAAACTTTAATCAGATAACCTGTCCCCAAGAACTATTTTAAAAGATCATTGTCACCAGCAGAAACGTCTGGTAGAAATGACATCTAGTTTCTGTGGCAAAATGTTCCATTTAGTTGGAGGCTTAAATGTAAAATAATGTAGGACTTGAAGCTTATTAATGAGCCACACAGCGTGAGGCAAGCGGTGAGTGAGCCATGGTCCTTTGCTTGTCATCCTTCCCTTATGAGCTGGGCTCCGCCCCCAGCCAAGCTCCACCTCTTGTCACTCATCCCCAGCCAAGCTCTGCCTCCTGTCACTCATCACCCATCCCATCCAAGCTCCGCCTCCTGTCACTCATCTCCAGCCGAGCTCCGCCTCCTGTCCCATCAGCACAGCACAGTGTTTCACGTGGTACTGTGAGCCACATGTGTGAAGGGTCTAGGTTTTGCACTCCTCATGAGAATCCGATGTAATCCTAACTGAAACATCATCAGTGTAGCATGCTTCAGTCTTCCCCAAGTCCCAAAAGCACCACCTCACCCTTGGCAATATCGCCTTCCATAACACTGGTCCTTAGAGTCAAGCAAGTTGGGGAGCGCTCTTCCAGATACCTTGTGGGATTTTCAGACTCAGTAACTGATTGCAAAACGGTGCAGTGGGTGGTCAGGTCATCTCCATCAGGGTCATAAGAAGGACAAGAGATTTATTTTTAATCTTCTAAAGTAAAATATGTACACAAGAAAAACAACTTGCAGTCCAGGGTGGCCAAAGATACCCATGGTTCCTGTATCTCCAAACCATACCAGCAGTGACCCTAATATAAAACACACAAAGACATACACACATGCTAGTACACACACAAGCACACGCTGAAATGTAGGCTCACAATGCACACAGGTACACTGCAGACATGCAGAAACACAGCGACGCGCATGCACACACATGGAGCCACAGACACAAATACACGGGTGCACACAGGTGCACATGCACACACATGTATGCCCCCACACATATGCATACACAGACACACAAACCCGGGCCTTGTTTCAGTCGCCCCCCCCACTCTGGGGGGTCAGAGTGCTTGGCTCATGGCAGGTTCTTGCTAGCAGTCCACTTTTATGAGTTTTTAGTGATCCAACCTTGAAGCCACACCCAACAAAAACCGGAAGCTGAGCCAGTGCTGGCCTCCAAAGTGTGGCCATCCCAACCCCCATCCCCTGATTCTTTCCCTGCCCCACTGCACTGCCATTGCTCCCTTCCTCCACCTCTGTGCTCTCTGTTATAGTTATATCACATCTAAATGTTTATCTTCCAAGTATATAGTTCTTTTGTTGTTATTGATTTAATTGTAATGAGCATCTCTAATCCTTGGGTGTTTACTATTTTTACTTCTGTTATGTTAATGAGATTCATAAAGAGTACATTTCAAGCACCTATGATAGTCCCTGGTATGAGTCATGTGATCTATTCAGCTGCCCATGAGTGATACTAGCTCTCCTCCACATCTTCCTGGGTACAGACTGTGTTGGACCATGTTTCTGTGGACACACAGGTGAGAGTCCTTGCTTGGGCAGATGGTGGGGGCCCAAAATGCTCAGTACCTCATGACCATGACTGGTCCGGCCCCAGAAGAGATGGGTGACCCGTGCGTCGCCTCGGTGGATCCTGCTGAGCAGCTGCCTCTTTTCAGGCATGGTGGTGCTACCTGTCTTGACCTGTGCCCTCCCAGGGGCAGGAGGACACTGTGACCATGGAGTGTGTGTTCCTTACTGCAGAAAAGGCCTCACACCCCTTCCTACATGTCACCAGCGTGTGTGTTCCCCGGAACGCTCCTATTTGCGTCTTCTTTTAGCATCATCAGGAATTCTTTGGGGTTTTTTGTTTGTTCATTTGTTTGTTTTGTGCAGGGTCTCACTCTACAGCTTGGACTCCTAGTGACCCTCCAGTTTTCAGCCTCCTTAGTGCTGGGATTACAGGCATGCGCCACCACACCTTGACTCCATGGCCAGCTAAGTGCACCTGGGGGCAGAGCCAGTGTGATATGACATGCTACCGATTGAATCCTGGCCCCTGCCCTTATCTAAGTAAGCACTTAGTCTGCTGAGCTATCTTGCCAGCCCTAGAAATTCTTTGTGTTGCATTTTATGCTACCATGTGCTCTTTATTTATTTATTTTGTACAGGATCTCACTACACAGCTCAACCTCGTAGTGATCCTCCTGTCTCAGCCTCCTCAGCACTGGGATTAAAACCGTGCTCCCCCATGCCCCATTTAGGTGGCCTGCACCATGCACCCTTGGTTCTAGGGCTTGCATGGCATGTGGTACTGGGGATCAAACCCAGGTCCTCGCACTTGCCAGGCAGGCACTTAGACTGCTGGGCTATCTCCTCAGCCAAACCTGCTCTTTATATAGTATATCCTGGACGATTGGCAGATGTTAGTTATTTGTGTGTGCATGTTTATGTGTGTGTGCATTTGCACATAGATACACATATGAATATATATATATACATACATGTGTTACATTTTTATAGTCTGCTTTTCTTATATAACAATATTAATAATCCCCTGGGGCTGAGTCATGCAAACAGACTATATCCAAAACATTACCTTATGCTATTGTGTATGTGTATGTGTGTGTCATGGGCTATATTTAACTAATCCCTTGCGTTTTCTTTCAATTTTACATAATTATGAATTGCTTTGGGATAAACAGCTTTGACATTAAATCTTTTTGTATTTGAATTTTTATCCCCTTGGGAGATATTTTAAGTACTGGAAGTGTAGAGTCAAAGGACACATTTTAAAATCTTTCCTTTATGTGGAGTTAAACAGATCAAGGATTTGGGGTGGCAGAATTTGATTTTGTTTTCTGAGGCAGATAATAGCTGAAGGCTCTCAGATGTCGGTCCTGCGTTGGTCCCCAGGAACAGCGGTGGCAGTGCACAGACAGTGGCATTGCAGGCGGGGTATGGACCTAGGGGCCTCTCTAACTTCATTCTGTCTCCACAGCTTAGCTCCTGGCTTTCACCTGATCACTTCGGTGACCCACGCCAGAGGCCCGGGTGACCTGGCCCCTCCATGTCTGGGCAAGCCCTTGTCCCCGTGCCTAGGCGAGCCCTCATCCTGTGCACAGCTCCTCCATGTCAGCCAATGCCCTTGGTGACAGTCTCTGTCTATCGACATGAGCGTGATTTCCCTGTTGGCTGCCGCACCTCTTATTCCTGTCTACGCACTCATGAGTGGTGGCACCCTTGTTTTTCCACAGGCCCCAGGGACACTTGCACTATGTGAACATGTTTCTGGCCATCTGGACCAGGAAGCACTACTCCTGGTGTCTAGTGGGTGGAGGCTAGATACCACTAACTGTGCTGCAGTCTTAAATATTACTTATTAAGCAAGTATGATTAATTAATCCAAGATGGGGCAAAAGTACTACTGGCTTTCAGGAGTAAACAAATTCACCCACTGTTCCACCTTGTACTTTGGTCCTCCACATGGGGAAACTTTTGGGAATTGGCTGGAATGTCTGCCCATGCCTTTAGACTCAGAAACCTTGGGAGCTCAGAGAAGGTCCTAGAAGGCATTCCTATTGTGTACCCTCTGTTGCTGCCAAGTAAGGCTCTCAGTAATTTATAAAGCAGAGAGAACTGGTGTCATTTAGAGAAGTGCTAAGTGCTCTGTCAAGGGCCTGGTTCGACAGTGTAGTCAGGGAGACCCTGGGTCTGGCCACTCCAACAACTTGATAGGCAGCTTTGATCCCACACCTGTGGCAGAAGGAAGGGCAGGTCAGGGCCCATGTGTCAGTCTGTTTTTTGTCACCATGACTGAGTACTCCACATAAATAACTTGTAGGCAGCAAGATTGACTTGGGCTCATGGTTCCAGAGGGCTCTCACCCCAGGGCTTGAGGTGCAGCCTCACGGCCAATGGGCACTGAGGACAGCTGCTACCTGAGGGCAGCCGCGAAGCACAGCAGGAAGGTGAGAGCCTGATGGGGAGCCTCCTCCTGCTGTTTGTGTTCTGTCTGTTCCTCTAAGCTACTGTACCACGCTGCCCACATTCAGGGAGAGTCTCTTCCCTCTGTCTGTGGTCCCACGAGCCACCTGTCCCTGGAAGCATGCTCACAGACTCACCAGGGGTGCATTTTGCTAACTTCCTAAGCATTGCCCTGACTGATCAAGTTGCCAATCAACTTTAACCATCACAGCTGGTTTTCTTTAGTGATTGGCTAAGGGGCTTACTGTGTGGGCAGTGGTGATCACCTCCCAAGCCCACTGGACTGAGGCACTGCCCTAAGGGGCATGTTAGAGCCAAGCTCACACTCTTGCCCTCTGTCCTCCCTGCAGCCTTCCCAGAAAATCCCCTCTGAATCACCTCATGGAGGTGCTTTCTTAGATGGCACCAGTGTGTGCTGCACCCCGTATAGACACAGCTGCAGCTCCAGCCTCCTCGTGTGCCTGGTCTGGCCTCCTCCATGTCTCCCTTAGTGAATGTAAGTAGAACAGTCCTTAGGTAAAGGAACCGGAAACAATACATGTGTTGGTGGACTGTCCTCTGGCCCGGTGGACTGTCCTCTGGCCCAGTAGGCTGTCCTCTGGCCTGGTGGATGAAAAATCACAGAGGAAGGAGAGAGTCCCTAATTACCTACCCCGCATCCAATTTGCCAGCAATGGGCAGCTTTCCTGAGGCTTGCCCCTGTGGCTGAGCAGCCACAGGGACAGTTTTGTGGCCTGCAAGGCTTTAGAAATTGATTTCTGCTAGCTGCCTTTCTGCTCAGTAGAAAGGCAGTCCTGAGCAGATGGTGCTGTGCACTGAGACCATGGCCGTCAGTGCTGGCTGGTGGCGGAGAACTGCCATATTCCAGCCTGCCCTGGCCTGCATGACACCGCTCTGTGACCTGGGCTGTGCTCCAGGGCCCAGGTACTATGCCAGCTTTTGAGAACATGCAGAGAACCTTGCAGAGCTGAGTGTGGTTCTGACCCCCAACGGGAGACAATAGCAGCACTCTGTGTGTCCAGCGACACCTTCCCTGGGTTGGACTCACATTCCCTAACCTCACGATCAGGACCCTGACACGGTCCTGGGCCTGGCACAGAACCCTCTGGGCTTTACAGCAGGGCACATTTTGCTGTCAGTTCCCACATTCCTCCAGAAGCAGATGCACCCCCTGCTATGTATGCACTGCCACGGGGAGCCATGGGGATGGAACGTGTGAGTCCGTAGCATTATTTTCCAGGAAACTGAATTCCTTGAATATTAAAATTAACCTTTTTTAATGATCTAGTCCATTGAAGTGGGGCAGGATTTATCTTATGACAGGGCTTGTCATGGCCTTGAGTATTTATCGAATAGTCTTAAAAGTTCATTAAGCTCAAGAGATTAAATGCTGCCTGGGCAGTGTCCCATAAAGGGGAAATATGGTGCTATTACTGGGGTAAATGTTGTGCCATGTTCTTAATCTAACTCCACCGAGTTTTGGGCTTCTGATTCAGAAGACATTTCCCTGTGCTGTTAAATCTGACATTTTCAGAGAACCTGGGACTGCTTCTCTCAGCCTTCGCCAGAAAGCCAGTATCTTGCATTCATTTTGTGGGGGGGACCCTTGACCCCACACAGCTCCCTAAATATCAGGAGTAGTCATCTTCCATTTGCCCCAGGGCTGCCCCATCATGGTCCCCTTGATAGGCAGTTGGCTGAGGGGATACCAGGGGTCATCTCTGGCATGTGGGGTGGGGGATCTTTCTGACCTAGTGACTGTGGCAAAAGGATCGAGGGCCTGCAGCCCCTTCCGTGCTGGGGACTCACGCAGGGATCTGACTGCTGGCAAAACCACATTTTCTCACAGAGGTGCTCAGGAGCTCAAGCCAAGCTGTGAGGTCTCCAGCCACGTAGTCACTGCGGAGATGTTTGTTGAACATCTGTGTTAGCTGAGCTCCAATGGAGGTGTGGGCAGGGCAGCTGTCAAGCAACAGGGACCCTGCGTCTGATTGTGGAGATGCCATCTCCAGAGACAAGGTTCTGTCACTGAGGCAATGCCCGTGCAGAGCTGAGCCTTGTATAAGCGCCAAGCTCATTAGGTCCCGGCAGGGCAGGCAGTGGCCCAAGCATCATCTCGCCATGTCCAGAGCGTCGCAGATGCTGTCCCAGTACCCAACACCAGGGACGTGGGGTGGGCAGAGGTGAAGCACTTGTCAAGGAGCTCACAGCTGGGAGCAGGAGACTGGGAGTCGGAGTGAGGCCGTCGGTCCTGGAGGCTGCTGAGGTGAGCATGCCACAGCCATCCCCTCGGGGTGGCTGAGTCTCCTTTTGCTACCAAGACAGATGTGTCCCAGGTGCTCAGCTCCTCCAAAACGAGTCTGTGATATACCTGGCAGAGCACACGCCTCGCAGGCATCACCCTCCTCACCATCCAGGTCACCACCGAGGTCCTTGTCACCAGTGCAATGGTGACTGCCACACGTGGTGTGACAGGAACACGGTATTGCGGTATCAGTCTGCGTGATTGCCTGGCACAACTGGCGATAGAAGCACACACAGAACCGCATTCTTACTACAAATCCAGAACAGGACTGTGTGTTTGGAGATATGTGGGAAAAGGAAGAAGCAGCCCTCTCACTCTTCAGGGATTTCTTTATTTTTATTTCTGTTTTGGGTGTGCTAGGGATGGAACTCAGGGCCCCTGTGTGCTGGGTCACCACTCCACCGCTGCACCACACCCCAGTGGGCCTAGAGAGATCTATGTCATGCTGGTTCCACTCTCAGGAAGCCTGAAGTGCTGGGCAGGTTCCCTCCTCCAGCCACCCCCCTCCCTGAAACTTGTCCTTTCTCTGAACATCTTCCTCTTCCCCTTGCTGGCTCCTGACGTGTCCCGCCAGCCAGAGGGCAGGCCTGCCCCACCAGCTTCCCCAGAGCCATGGCCTTTAGGCCCAGGCAGAGGACCAGGCCCAGTGCTGCTCTGAGGGAGGTGGGCCTGCATGGACTCCCCAATGCTCGCACTCCATAGGGCCACCTACTAAGGAGAGAAGAAGGAGGGTGACAGGTGGTACTGACCCCAGCCTGGGACCAAGGCAAGAGGGGATGTCAGAGCCACCAGCACACAGCCTGGTCCCCACCGCCCTCAGTGCTGAGCAGAGCCGCCAACTCTCCCCACTGCCCACAAGGAACTGCTTCTAAGACTGTTCTGTGGACTGGCTTCCTTCTCAAAGGTTGGAAAATCTGTTTTAAAAAACAAAAACTTGAAACACTAGAGAAACCAAACAGAACACATGGAAGAGAGCAGATTGGGACAGCAGCAGCCACTGTCTAGGCACTTCAGTGTGACCCTCAGGCTCACTGCCAGCGAGCGCCCCATAGCCTCTGGGGCCACCCTGGAAAACCAGCCCTGCATAGGCCAGCAAGTGGCTTCCTGGCCCAGAGGCCCAAGCCCAGGGCTCAGCCTGCCCAGAAAACTGGTAGCATAGCCTGAGGACTGCTTCTCCCACCTGCAAGAGCAGGTGCACAGCCTGAGACCTGGGGAGCCCCTGGAATTGGGGTGCACCTGCAGCTTCTTTCACCCTCTCCCCTTCCTAATCCTGAAATCCCAAGGATTTTTTTTTTTTTTGTAAAATGACAAGATGCTAGGAAAGTCAGCTCTGGATCCACAGCTTCCAAACTCCAGAGGAAAACACTGAGCCACTTGGTCCTTTCAATGCAGGTGTTCATTGTTTTCTGTGCTTTGTCCAGGAATTGCTGTGCCACTATCAGGGAAAATGTAAGATGTAGTGTCCTGTTGAAGGATAAGGAAAACTTAATTTGTAGTTCATGAACTAACACAAGAAACTTTGTTCCTATATAGTATATACAGAAGCATGTATCACTATTAATACATGTATGGCCAATAGTAATGTTTACTATATGCCTGGATAAGACATCTATGATATGATTAATAATGTTACATACATATATATGCCATTATTAATATTACTAATCTTCTAAATACAGCTTTTAAAGGTCTTGCCAACTCTGTTGTCATAGCATTATGAACTCAAGGCAGAGAACCCATGTAGGTTGGGCTCCACCACTAACGACAGTAGAATAGATCCATATTTCACATAATACTTACTAATTCCAAATGTTTTCAATGAGCTCTGCAAATTTAACCTGATCCTTTATCATCCTTAACCCCAGAATGTGGCTGATGAGAGGACTGGCCACCATGTTTGTTTTTATGAATAGTAAATAAAGTTTGATTGGCACACAGCCACACGCTCTTATCCTATTCTTCCTGCAGCAAGCCCAGCTGCAGAGTCCAGTATCTGCCACAGATACTGTGGCACTCAGAGCCTAAACTACTTCCTTACTGGCCCATTGCAGGAAAGGCGGCGGCTCCCAAGTTGAGGGTGCAAGCTGGAGAGGGATAGTGCAGATGCCTGGCTCCTCCAGACCTAGGCCCTGCTTGTGGAGGGGGTGGGCAGGGCGCTCCTGGCACCGTGCCTGGCAGCAGCAGCCCAGGGCAGGTCTAGGGCACACAAGGTCTAGCACAGGCAGGTGGGCCAGGGAGCTGCAGGCATCAGGGCAGCTCTTCAGGTCTTTCTTGCCCAGGATTCCCCCGACCTCCACCTGTTCTCAGGCTTCTGGGATACTCCCCAAAGGTAGGGATTCTCCCTGGCTCATCTCCATCCTACTTTAGAGACGCCTGCCCCAGGACCGAGTGCAGACAGGAGCTGCTCTCCTCAGCCCCCTGTGCAGCCGCTCTTCTCCCCGCAGCCTTCCCCAGCTCCTCAGCTCTCAGCCTGCACCATGCCTGTGCGAGAGCCAAGAGCAGCTCCTTCCCTAGCTGCCAGCTCCTGCCTGTGGGACCAGGAACAGGAGGGCTATCCCAGGGGCCCTGTGGGAGTCACAGTCTACCTTTGGGTACCCACCCATCTTCCCTCCCTCCCCCTTTCCATACTGAGGACTGAACCCAGGACCTTTGCATTGAACTAATCCCAAACCCTTTTCTTCATGTTTTATTTTAAGACAGAATCCCACTAGGTTGTCCTGCGGGACTGGGTTGACCTTCTGACCCTCCAGCTCAGACTCTCAGAGTGCTGTGGTTATAGGTGTGAAGCAGCAGGCCAGGATTCAGTACTATGTCAGTCTTTTTGCTTTCCCATCCCCTCCCTTCCCTATTCTCTTCTTCCCTCCCTTCCTCTGTTTCTCCCTCCATCCCTCTTTTCCCTTCCTCCCTCCCTCCCTATGCTCCTTCTTGCATCTACTGACTGTTCTGCTATGCTGGGCACCAGCTACATCCTGCCAGTGCTGGACCACTGAGTCCCATCCCCATCCTCCACCTCAACCTTCAAACCATGCAAAAATTATCTTGATTAAAAAAAAATGTTTGGCTGAGGGGAGAACGTCCTTGGATGAGAGGCCTCTCGGGGGTAAGAGGAGTAAAAGGAGCTGTGGGCCTCTGTGACGGGGGCTCATGTTCCCTGCCCAGACCTGGGCAATGGCTCACGGGCTACATTGGCTCATTCTGTGGACATCTACACCCACTCCGTGCTTCTCTGCATGCATTAGATGCTTTCCTAGACTCAGATGTGTGAAAACACAGGCTTCTCAGGGCCAGCACATAGCGACCTCGAATCACCCGACGTGCTGAGGAAACTAAACTTGATCCCTGCGTGTCGTCACCAGCTGTAGCCCCTGAAGTGCCCGAAGAATTAATACTGTCTTATAAGTCTCATCATTTTCTTCAGAATGGCACAGACTCATTGCATTTGTGTGTGTTCATTTAAAATGTTAGCACATAAGGTATAGAAGTTTAAACTACACTACAGTGTTCTTTAGGAAAAAGAACACTGCCCCCATGGTTAGCCCTTGATTATGGCCGAGGCTCGGTGCCCAGCCCAGCACCTGCCTTAGGAAGGGGCCCGCTGGCCGGAGTCCTGCCTCACGCACTCACCGCCGCCGCCTGTGCTGCTTGCTCTTTACTTTCAAGCACTGCCCAGTGTGCAGAAGGATCTTTCTGGGCTTCTGGTGTCCCTTGCAGGCGGAAGAGAAAGATGCTGCCCTCCATGAGTGCCGTGCGTGGGACCCTCACCTGCTGGGTGTCATGGGAAAGGAAGCGCCCCAGGCTCTAGGTGTCCTCTCCACGGGCGCCCCCGCCGCGGCCTCTACAGACCCGACCCGCGCCCGGCATTCGAAGCAAATGAGTATTCAGGTGCATCCGTCTTGGTTATTTGTCTTGGAATTGATAATGCGCCTCCAAAGATGTTTCAGCTTTAAATATTTACAGAGGCCTGACTTAGCCTTATGAGAGATTTGCATTCTAGATTTTTCTAACTTCTGCGTGGGAGACTTTATGTTGCTGAAAGTGCTGTTTACAGAGAAAACAAAAGCAAAGGCAACAGCAGGACCTTAACTGTTGCCGAGCAGTGTCCCTGTGTGGAGGACAGGAGCTGGATGGACTCCGAGGGGCTCTGGAGCCTCCGAGAAACAGCGCTGGTGGGAGTGAGGGAGGCTCAGCGGGGCCGGCCAGCAGGATGATGGTGCAAGGAGGCCCTCAGGGGCACTGCGTGCTGAGTTCTGGCCATCGCCTGGCGGGGTTCTCACTTCCCAGGGGCTCCATCTGCTTGTTTTAAGGCATCAACCGGCTGGATGAGGCCACTCACTTGTTTCCATTACTGTTGAGAACATACCAGAGACAGTCGACTCGTAGAGAAGAAAGGTTTGCTCTGGCTCATAGCTTTGGACATCACTGTCTGAGAGCTTCACCTGTTGCTCTGGGCCTGGGGCGGCACACTGTGGTTGGTGGGGATGCAGGCTAGAGCACCCTGTTCCCCTTGTGGTAGGGACAGAGAAAAGAGCAGAGCCCCGCACTGTCCCCTCAGGCATGTCCCCAACAACCAGAAACTTGGCAGGTCCCTGTCTGTCTCCTCCACGGCCACCTCCCCATAGCAGTGTCTGGGGTCGAGTCTGGCACTGCTCACCAAGGTGGGCACAGATCCAAACAGCAGCACCCCTAGCACAGAGCCAGCTGAGCTGCTGAAACATGCTGTTCCCATCTCCTCTGAAGTACTCGCAGCAGTGTTTGGGCTGGAGCCCATGGCCTGCCCAGCCCGGCCCACCCGACCCAGGGCTTTCACAGCCACAAGTCTGGCCTCCTTCCTGACATGGATGGAGGGTCTCAGCAGAGAGAAGTAGGCAGTGCTGTTTCCTCCAAAAGCCCTCCAGCTTGATTTAGTATTTCAGATCCTACCATCCAAGGGAAGTAGCTTTGCTGTCCATCACCCTCCGACCTTTGTTCAGTAAGAGTGAATATGAGCAGCCAGTGGGAGCCCAGATGGCCGCCTCTCTCTCTGTGCCCTGGAGCCTTTCCTCTCAGCCACCCCAGGAGGGCCCTGTACCCCACCCCACACAGCCTCTTGGGGGCAGTGGCCTGGGTCTGAGCATCTGACCACGGGGTTACTTGAGTCCTGGTGTGGTGCTCTTCTTTGGCCATGACCGTGCTCTGAGATGTGTCATCCCCTCCCTGGGGACCAGGACACTTGGTGACCACTGCAGTCACATCCACTGGGTCTCACTGTGGGTCTGACATGTGGCCAGTGAACTGCCCCAGCTGTCATTTGTCACCCACACAAGGGCTCATGGATGGCCTTCTGGATATACAAAATGTATACCCAGCACCCAGTGGTCCTCACACCCTCTGCTCTGCAGCACCTTGGGGCCCCTCTGGATAGCCACTGCAGATATTTGAGTTGACCCATCCTTCCAAGCCTCTTTCTGTCATTCTGCGGACCAGAGCCCCATAGAACTGGATGTATTCTGAAGACAGTCCTCCTGAGTGGTCACAGAAGCCTGGCCCTGACTACAGGAAAGGGACCACCTGAGGGGTCACTCTGGGCCTGATAGCAGAGTGGTGGCCCAGGCCTTAGAGGCCTAAGGTGACTGTGGCCTCTGTTACTCTGCTCCTGGAGAGCACAAGGTTTTGTAATTGTCAGGAGAGGATACACTAGGGCCAGACCTTTCCTGTGGCCTGTGGTGCCACTCTGCTACTGAATCCAGACATATTTATGAAAAGGAAGAAAGAAAAGGAATAAAGTGGAGAATGACACTGAACCAAGACTGCCTGGGCATGGCAGAGAGCAGGGTGGAGGTGGGGCTTGGTCCCTCTGGGGCATGTGTCAGCCCAGGATGCCCTACTCTTCATTGGTGATTGCTGCCCATTCTCAGGACTCACAGGCGAGGTTGGCTTCATGGCTTTTCATCCTGTGTGTCCCCTGAAGTATGTGGCCTCTACTCCTGTGGTCTCAAAGGCGTAGGCTGTGATTCCTGAGTCACTGCTTGCAGATGACCATGCCCCCCAGGCACCCTCGGCCTCAACATGTCACTTCTGATTGGCCAACGTGTTGTGTGGCACAGCCACCTTGGGGGCCTGACGTGTGCCAGGACGTGAGGTGCTGAGTGCCAGCACTGCTGCTGCCCTCAGTGACAGTGATGGCATTTCCAAAGACTGAGTCCTGCTGGCATGGTCACAGTGGGGTGGGAACATGGGAAACTGGTGGTCTGTGGCTGCTCAGTCCCAAGGGCTTCGTCACCAACCCAGCCACAGGCCTAGCTCAGCTCATGGGATCCACTGACCTGCACCTCTGCTCCCAGCGATGCTGTCACCTGTCGTGATAGTTGCCTCTTGTGAGGCCTCCCTGTCCCCACGCCCTCCCCTGCTAGCTCCTCATCTCACCTGGGCCCACGAGCTCCTAGCTTCCCTGTTGTCACACTGTCCCCACATTCTTCTAGATCCCCCCACACAGGAATGAGCACATTACCTCTTCCCCAGGGAAAACTCTGCGGTAGTCAACTGCCAGGCTCAAGGTGACACCGGATGCACTAGCAGGTTCTTGAGATCCTGTATGTGTCCACATAGGCCTGCCCTTGGCCAGCCTCAGAGGGACTTCCCACTGCTAATGCCACTCAGAAGGGCCCAGAGGTGGATGTGGTGGTGAGGCCAACTCCGGGCCCTTCTGAGTGGCATTCTTGTTTGCCAGTGAGGGAGACCCAGACCTGGGTCCTGCTGGTATAGGACAGGAAGAGCAGGTCTGTCATGGGCTGTACAGTCAGCTGGATCCAGGTATTTAAGGGCGCTATTGTGCCACTTGGGAGCATTGGGACATGTTCAGACCTTTTATATTCCCGGCCTCTCTTAACTGTCACAGAAGAGCCACTCCCTGCAGTCCTCCTTGGACAGAGCTCTCTAGCTGTGTAGAGCCATGCCTCCATCTGGCTGGGGCTCCCAGCAGAGGCCAGGGCATGTGAGGAGCCAGGCCTGGAACACAGACTTGGGGACAAGGGAGGAGGCTGGAGACAGAGGTCGCCACCAGGGAAACTGCTAGACCCCCGCAGGGCTCTTCGCCAGGGGCTCTGCCCACCATCTTGTCCACAGAGGTCCCACAGAGGCCATCGAACAGCAGTCTTGATGCCATTGTGGGGGCTGAAAATTTCCCTGCATCCAGTAGAGCTCTACAGGAAAAACACATCTTTAGCATACTACACATGCACACAGGGCACCCGGCTTCAGGCGGACGCCCACGCAGTCTTACTGGGGGAGGCATTGGGCCACCTGACAGAGGAAGCAGAGTGGTGAGGCCACGTCGCGCGGCTGTGGTGGAAGGAAGCCCACTTCCCTGTCCTTGCTTACGGGTCCACAGCGTGCTTGGTTCTATCCAGCAACATGGCTAGGGTACTGCTCTTCTACGGCAGGTGCTGCCTGGTGGTTAAGTTCTGAGTGGCAGCAAGGTAATGAAGTGGAAAGCATCCACGGGACTGGGTAAGTGGGTTCCGCGCCCTTTCCCTTCTGCCCGCTCCCCTTTTCTCCCTATTCCTGTGAGGAATATAGATGTGGTGCTTTGAGGTGCCACCATCGTGTTAGACCCCCGGTGACCTGGAAGACAGAAGCCACACGTTTTGCAGGAAAATTCAGAGTCCACGTCTGTGTTGCCTCCTGACCCTGGGCTCCTGATCTTCCTGGAATGGGAGCTTCTGAGTGACATTTATAGGAGCAAATCACCCATCCTGTGCTTGAGAGGGTGGGGCCTGAGCCTCACACAGGCCTTTGTGCTGAGTAGCTGGTGTTTGCCCTGGCCATGGGCAGAGAGGCTGGGTGTGACCCGGGTCCCGGATGTCATACTCCTCCTGGGTGGCACTCTGAGGTGTGTAGTCGGTCACCTCTCTGGTGATCAGGACATGTGAGAGTGACCATTTCACACCCCAGCCCATGTCAGGGCAGTAACTGTGGTCAAGACCCAAGGAAACATGGAAGCCGGAATCAGGGACTGATTCTCCATAGCTCTTGGGCCTCTTAGCCAGCCACACGCTGGGCTGGGGCTGGTTCACTGCCTCAGCCTCCCATCGTATCTCTACTCTGGCATGCAGGCCTGATACTCAGGGGTCTCTTCACCAGCACAGGTAACAACAGACCTTAACCTTCTCTGCCTCCAAAGCCCTAAGGGCAGAGGGACAGTACGCTGTTGACCGTGGCTGGGTCTCTAAATACAATATCAAATTGTCTGCCAAGATGGGCTCATGGGAAAGAATCTAGAAGTTCCAGCGTGCAGTCTCCAGCTTGTGTAAATATCTCCCCGTGTTATTCTTAATTAATTATATTTTAATCTTAATTAATTATAATTAGCTGACTGACAATCTCAGTTAAGCACTAATGGAAGGGCCGTGTCTTTCCAAGTGCTATTGATCAGAGTGTAGCCCACACTCAGGGAGGCTGGGCCTGACAGGGGACAGTGACCAGTGGGGCAGGTGACATCTGGACCACGGCCCTCACTGCTCTTGCCCTGTGTACTGCTGCATTTCTCTGCTTCTTCCTGATTATTTCAGTTTCCTATAACAAAAGGACTGCTGTCAAAGTTTTAAAGAGCAGTGCTGCTCTGGAAAGCAAGGTTAATTTGTCTAATTTTCACACTGCTCAGTCTCCTCCATAAGGGGAGAGTGGTTTCGCATGAAGGCATCAGATAAATTTCATGCTTCCTGCGTTTCCTGAAATGCCCAGTGGCCCGAGAGCACCCAAGACACCTGGCCCGGCCCTGGCCTTCCAGGCCTGACTGTGATCAGAGTGGGGTGGGCCCAATCCCTGGAAACACCAAGGGGTGGGGGTAGGTGACTCTGTGTGCTTCTGGACAGATTTCCCATTGCTCCGAATCCTTCCTTATGAGAAATGCCAAGCACCAAAGCCTTGTATTCTGTGTGAGGACGATTTGTTCTTTCTGGGGAAAGCATTACTCAGAAAGGCTGCATCATCCTCCCGGTGTGTCAGTGCATTAGTCTAGAGCTTTTCCAGGCTGATTGCTCAGGTCTGGACCCCTGGGCCAGCCCTGTCCCAGGAGGCAGCGCCCTGCTTCCGCATCGTACAGCCCTTTGCTCTGAGTCCTGCACAGTGGCTCATCCCACCCTCTTCTAGGAAGTGGGGTGCTGGGGGGTACCCATCCATGTCAAGCCACCTAGGCATCACCCATTGCCAGGCCCAGTTGCCTCACAGGGTAAGGAGGTGTCACACCCCAGAGGTAGAACCAGGAGCCCAGTTCTGACTGTACGGGCTATGAGCTTCTTGCATGTCATAAAGAAAAGAATTGAGAGACACCCTGGCAAATCAGCATGATACAGCCACATGCTGCAGCTGTAGCCCCGACAGTGTTCGCACTAGTCCATGTGCTGCTATCTGCAACAGAGCAGGAAGGAACGCCAATGCTGACGCACAGGCATAAGCAGGGGCCAACCCCTCACACTTCCTTCCTTTCTCATCATATTACTTAGACCAAGTCTGGCCAAACACAAAATTCCTGTCACTGACCAACTCAATTGAATGGATGACCTTTCAGGGCCTGATCACCTAAGCCAGGGGGCTCCCTGGTTTGAATCAACATCCTTGAGGCTTTTGTTCCAAACTTTGTTTCCAAAGTTGCAAGATCTGCTGGGATTTTTTTAGGCTCCTGGAAGGCCAGAGACAAGAATGTCCATCCATTCCCCAGTCCTGGTACTGCCTGCCCCCAGCCTGCCCACAGCACCACTTCTGTGGCCGCTGCCTGCACCAGGCAGAGGACCTCCTTCCAAGGCTGCTCAGGGCCTCCTCAGACCCCCAGAGAACAAATGCACAGCCTTGGAGAATGATAGCAGCCATCCCAGCTGACAGCATCTCCTGCTAGAAAATTCCTCTTCTAGTTCTGTACTGGCTCTTCCTGGTGATTCAGAACTTGACTGAAATGTGAGCTCTGGAGAGAGGCCGACCCTGCTGGCCATGTCAGTGCGTCCACTCCCAGGTCTCTCATTTGCCCTGTGGCCCTGAGTGTCCTGCCCTCTTTTGGGCCTCCGTGCCCAGCAGTTTCTGAGTCCTTCACCTTACCCATGCACCCCAGCAGGGCAGCCAGTGGCCCAGAGTGAGGGTGTCTGCCCTCCTCTCCCCACCCCCAGCTCAGGCAGTGTTGGGACAGATCTTTGGGGTGAGTTGTCAGCTGGCCCAAGCAGTCTGGAAACGGTTTGCTATTTCTTGACAAGGCCAGCCATCAGCTTCTCTGAAGAGCTCCTGCAGAGACTGTACCCCTGTGTGTTTCTCTGGAGAAATGAGTACTACGTAATAATAAAAAACAGCCAGGGGTCTTCACAGAACTTCTCTTCATAGCAACCTGAAGCTGGCAGCCGCTCTGGAGCCCACACCAGAGTGGACCCAGGTCATTGCCTGTCCACGAAGCAGGTTCCAGGCTGAGCTCTGCATGGTGGCATGGGTGGTGGCCAAACCAAAGCAGCAAGCCAAAGGACCCCCACCATGCAGTACATTGCTGGGAAGCATGAGAATAGCAGGGACAGACCATGCAAGGTTCCCACTTGTGGTCCCATGGGCCACCGCAAGCCAGGGGCTCACACAGCCTGTGTAGGAGCTCTTGCTCCTGGAGGTCACACGTCTGTGTGGGTCAGTGGAGCCTGGTTCCTCCAGGGGGCAGCTGGGTCCTCCTTCAGTCCTCTGCTGTTCTAATGCCGGGTGAGGCCCTACATACCTCCAGCCTCTGCTCTGTTGCTACACAGCCTTCAGCCTGACCCCTGCCTCGCTCTTGAGAGATCTACATGCTGACATTTAGGACACGCCTAGATAGTGCTGCATCATCTCCAAGCTTAAAGCCCTCACCTTCTCCGTACTGCAGTCCTCTTCTGCTGCACACAGCGTGGGAGATGAGACAGGGCATGTGGGGAGCGCCGTCTTTCCATATTTCTCTCATCGCACTGATAACAGGAGAGCCACCGGAGGTTCCCTGGGAATGGGCTCAGGCCCATCTTGGGGACGACAGGGCCTGCATGCAGGTCTCAGTCTTGCTGGGGTGCTGATGGCTATGAGCATCAGTGTGGCTGCGACCTAAGCCCAGCGCCTTTGCTGTTTGTGCTACACACCCATCCAAAGTTAGAAGAGCAAAGGGAAGCCCAGCCTTCCTGCAGACCCTGGGCCACCTGTGTGGTGCTGTGTGCCTGCCCCCAGCTCAGAGGGTGGCAAAACCTGGCGCTCCCCACTGCTCACCATGTGGTGACAATGGAGGGCGGGTGAAGAGTGAGGTCTGCACCAATGGGGTCTGAGGTGACATTCTGCTCAACAGCCCCTCTACTTCCATTTCATTTTGCCAGCAGTGCCCAGGGACCACGTCACTGCTAAGATGCTAAGAGTAGAAGAGCTCGGTTTTATTTTAGTTGGCCCTGACAGTCTGCCGAGGGAGCCTCTTGTGGTGTTTGTGGAAGGCGAGCCGCCGGGTCATGAGGACACTGCCCTTGCCCATCTTCCAGGTTCCCAGCCAAACACTGCTTGGGGTGTGGGGCCCCTGAGACATAGGACTGCATGCACGGGCTCTGCCAGGCTTATTCCTGCTAAGGCTGCACCAAAGCCTCTGAAAACAACAGTTTAGAAACCCACGGAGAAGGTCTGTGGAAAGGAGAGCTCTGTGGATGGACATTTGCAAGGTGTGTTTGGCTGGAGGCCTGCATGCTGGCCCACATCAGCCCGTCCATCTCCTGACCACAAGCTGGCACAGGTGAAGGCCATGCAGCCCCTGACGTGGCCTGGAGCCGCCTCACGTGGCCACTGAAGCATGGCATTCCCATGGGAATGACACTCCTAACTTTGAGCTCCCTCTACTCCATGCTGATGTCACACTCAGCGTCAGAACAGCTGGACTTGGGGACAAGCTCATGGGGCCCCTGCATGGCTCACAGTGCAGGGTTTCTACCCTCCTGCACAGAGCCAGTCAGGTGTGTCTAGGGGAGCATTTCATGAGCAGGCCAACTGCCCTGGCTCCCACACTTTCTGAAGAAGGAAATGGAAGAAGAAGCTTCAAAACGTGAGGTCTCACTGGAGACCTGGGGCTGCTGCCCGCATTCTGCTGGGGCAGGGCTCATGGGCACTGTGGAAGAGGAGCACGGGCAGAGTCATCAGGTCCAGTCTGAGCACGCAAATCTTCCCAGAACCATTCCGAAGAGCTTGGGCAGCTCTCCTCTAACCCCAGCTTCACTGCAGTCCTGACTTGTCCTTGGCTATTTAGAAATAATAAAGGGACAATACAAAAAAAATCCATCAGTAGATAGCTAGAAATAGTGTTTCAGAAAACAGGTAGTCATGCATGCTGTTGGGGGCATGGCCGCTGAGGCCTTGGGCTCCATGACTGGCCTCCATCTCGCTCTGCCCTTGGCCAAGCCTGTGATTACAGCAGCTTCACCCACCTCTCCCAGGGGAGGACAAGCGCCCTGCAGACAGGAAGTGGCCTGCTTACAGGCTCACAGCCCAGGGCGGCAACGATCTGAGCCCAGCCGTCTAGGGCTGAGAGCAGACTGCTGACTCCAAGGATTCACTCAGGCTGGGTGGACAGGAGGTGTAGAGAAGCCGGTGGTGGCTGCCTGCCCACACTGCCAGGTGCTGGAGAAAGGGCACCTGTGCTCACCTGTCACGCACACATCCGTCCATCCCAACTAGGCAGTAGGAACCTCGTGTCCATCTGTGCACCCACGCATCCACCTCCTCAGTCTGCCCCTCCATCCATCCCGATTAGGCAGTAGGAACCTCGTGACACCAGGTAGCTGAGGTTGATGACACCCCTTCCTCTCCATCCCACACCGACATGAACACGGATATTGTATAGTTTCCCAGCAAGCCCCATTACATCCCACCCAAGTGTCCACCTTCAAGCTCACCATGTAGGACTCTGATCGGGCACCGGTCAGAACCCAGGCAAGGAGAACCAGGCAGAGCCGGCCCCTGGGGAAGCACAGACAGAGCCCCACAGGTGACTTCCGCCCTGCGCTGCTGCTCAGGAGAACCAGGTGTGGCACAGCGCAGACTATGGCAGTGGGGGACATCTGGGTTCCTGGGCCGTGGTGAGCACAGAGCCCAGGACCCCATGCTTCCCAGCTCCTGTCCTTACTTCCTGCCCCTCCCACCTCTCTTCCCTTTCAGCCTCTTGTCCCACTTTCTCCTCTTCCCCAGCACCCTGCCTCTCCTCTGCTTTCGCTGCTGCAGCCACTGGCCTTCCCCTTCCTTCTCTTTCATCTCTCCCTGTCCTGCCTTCCCTTCTCTATGGCCTTCTCCTTCTCTTCTTCCTTCTCCTCCTCCTCCTCCCTCTCTCCTCTCTCTGTCTCCTCTGCCAGAAAACCTGCTGAGATCTCCTCTTCTACCTTGAGCCAGCAGTGGGTGGGCTGCAGGACTCAGGCCTGAGGCCAGCTGTTCCCTCTAAAAATACCAGCAGTGCAGGCGTGAGCCCCAGCAGGTGCAGGAGCCAGGCCCTCAAAGCGTCCCCCCCTCCCGCACAGATGATTATCAGCATTGTCAACACAGCCCTGGCCCTGCTTCCAGCTGGAATGCATTTATACAACCATATCTAGCAGGGCTGTAAATTAACAACATGGATTTGGAAGATTTCTAGCTGCTTCCCTCAGAATGTAAGTTCCTCTTCCCGACACGAAGTATTTGTTTTTCTGCTGAAACAGTTGCAACAGGGCTGGTGACAGATGCCACCAGGTGGGGCCAAGCCAGTGGGATGACACAATTCAGCCCCTGAGGCCAGCAGGGTCTCTGGCCTTTCAGAAGCCTTGGAACGCACTGCCCAGATGCAGGGGGCTTAGCACGTCAGAAGTTTATTCTCCAAGGGTTCTGCAGGCAGGAATCCAAAATTAAGGTGTGGGAGCATGGGGCCCTCCTCCCAGGTGAAGCCATCTACAAGCACCAGGCAGGCTCAGCACCGGGGCGCCCTTGCCACCCCTCCGTATGATGCCTGTGTCTTCCCCCTTCCTCCTCTTGTCTTCAGGTCCACAACCTGCTGGTCAGTGTGGGCCCGCACCCAGGGCCTGAAGGGGTCTGCATCCACTAACACCCTTCTCGTAAGCACGTCTCCCAGCCAGCGGTGAATCTCTTCACTGAGTCCCAGTCTGGACAGTGGACACATGATGTCTGGGGGGAGGGGCTGTCCTGGCTTGGCAGGACTGTGGACCACGCCACAGTGCCACAGGCTGGAGCCCCACCCCCTGGTGACAGGGGCTGCCGTGGTGGCTGCTGTGCCTTCCTGCCAGGCAGCACTTTGTCAGCCAGTTCTTGTCTCTGCCCATCACTTCCTGTTGTGCCCAACAAAAAGGGGCCCTTGCTGCCCCACTCCTGAGGCCTCTGGGTCTCCGCCGGAAGTTCCATTCACACCACAGTGCTGTCTCTGCTCTCCCTGCCGCCACCACAGGGTCCTCCTTTCTGCAGTACCAGCTTCTCCCTTTCCCCAAAGCCCAGGTAGCCCCCTAGCCCACTGGCCCCCGTGCCCGCGTGAAGCTGCACATGTGAGTTTGCACAGAATTTGCCCTGTGGATGAGGAGTAGCCAGACTTTCACATGGCCAGATCTACAAAGTTCACAGCAGCAGCTCCCTGAAGTCCAGGCTGAGAAGGAGCCCACCCCCGTGGAATGAGTGAGCCCTGGCAGACCCACACACTGGGGCAGCACAGACCTCAGGGATGTGGAAGAGCTGCTGCTCAGGGCCCGGGTGTAGACAGGCTGTGGGGCCATAGCCACTGCAGGGTGTATTAGGGCTCCGTTCTGTGGAGCTCAGACACAGGATCCCCCACCCTCGTGGCCTTCCTCGATGTCCTTTGTGGAAACTCACGTGGCAGGGGGAATGGCTGTAGACCTCCCTCACTGGGATGCGCTTCCCTCTGTGAACATTGTCTGCAATTTCAGAACATTACAGAGAGCACAGCAAGGAAGTCAGTGCTCCACCCAGTGACAGGAGGAGACTCCACACTCCTAGGCACAGCAGGGGCCAGAGAGAGGGGCAGGGACAAGCACAGGGACACACTGAGGTCTGAGGAAGCCAGGTGCGAAAAGGCATGTTCTAGATGCTTCCACCAACATGGAGGACGAGGCAGCACTCTTGCCCTGGGTCTCTTCCAGGACAGAGGTGCTTCGTGACTGAGGAAGCCAGGGCAGTGTTGGGGATGCAGCCTACACAAGAGTCCGGTTGTGGGTTGTGAACCTTCAGCAAGCTGCCCGCCTGTGATGTGCCTGTCTTGTACATTATACTGAGGAAAGCCGAAAATGAGTGCTCCAGATGTCTAGGCCATAGGCTCACTCAGTCCCTGCCCACAGCCTGGGTTGCTGCAGAGAAGCGCTGAGAGGCAGAGACCAGAAGCCCTGTCCTCTGCTCAGTGTGGCCTTTGGAAGCTGATTCAGAGAGCACTGGGTTAGCATATTCATGAGTGAGTACCCCAGGGTCATAGGAGGGACCGACAGCTTACAGGCCTTCCCCAGGGACACCCAGGCAGGAGAGCCCCAGCTCACCATGCTCGGGAACAGCCCTGAGAGCTTGCCCTGCCCAACTCAGCCACACACTACAGAAGCAAGTGTAAGTGGTACTCCATCTAACACGGGAATTCAGCCCCACACAGCATCAGGCCAGCTCTGGTGAGCCATCGAGGCATGACAGGCCTGGGATACATCAAACCGTCGACCGGGGCCCAAAGGCCCCCTTCTCTTTGTGGGGCACTTAGCACCAGCTTGAGCACCCCCTTCACTGACCGCAGAGGCTGAGGGAGACACAGCTGGGCTCTGCAGCTGCAGGGCAGCCTGGGTTCCAGAGGCTTCTGCTCCTGCATCTCCTCACCTCTGCTGTGGGTGGCAGCGTTTGCTTTGTCTGCAGATTAATTGCTTGGTTCTCCTTTGTTGTAGTCTATTGTGTGCTGCTGTACCTGAATATCTGATACCAAGTCCCTTATAGGAAACAGGCATCATCACTTAGCGTTCGGGAAACAGGGAGATCCATGGTCAGTGGAGCCCACAGCTGTCAGGCTCCACCTGCTTTGCCATCCCATGAGGGAAGAAGGCAGAGCACAGAGACATGAGGGAGGCAGACGGTGACAGGATACGGGAGACTACACACTCCTCCTTTTATCAGGACCCAAACCTGAGCCCACTGGCCACTCCCTTCTGAGAGAGCAGCATGGATCCCACCTCAAGGGCCCTGCTATCCGCACATAGCCATGTCAGCACCGAGCTTCCTGCGTGTGAGCTGGGGGACACAGCCAATCATGGCATGCTTTGTGGGTCCTGAGAACCACAAGGCCCCTCCTACAGCCAGGAAATCCTTGTCCTGAGACTGCACTGTCACTCAGGATTGCAGGGGAGGCAGAACCCAGTGAGGACTGAGTAGGTGCAGACTGGGGGAGGCCAGATGCAGGGGCCGGGGCTGGGAGGTAGGAGCTCAGTCAAAAACTGAACAGCATCCGGGACACACTGGAGAAAGCCAGGCTGCCACTCTGCAGTGGTGGCATGCTGGGAAGGGCAGCTAGGTACAAGGGGAGAGCAGGCAGAGGCCTGGCACCTGTCTGGGACACAGCTGCAGGTGACCTGCTGGTGAGACTAGCAGGACACATCTGAGCCGGGAGGGCTCCCGTGAGCTGCTTGGCAAATACCCAGAAACGCTGACATGCGTGAGCCGGTGCTCCTGTCCCGTCAGTTGCCCTGACGTGGACCTGCCTGGCCAAGGGGACATTTCCCTCTCAGGACCCACCACAGCACACACTCCTGCGGTCTGACACCTTCTCTTCCTCTGCCCAGCATGGCTCCTATGTAGCTGCACTGGTGCAAACCCTTGTCCCAAAAATCACTGCCGAATGAGCCGTGGGTGCTCTCTCTTTTTTTTTTTTTTTTTTTTTTTCAGAACCAGGGATTGAACTCAGACCCTTCTGCTTGCCAGGGAAGCATTTATTCTACTGAGCCATCTCCCTGGCCCCCATGGGTGCCACAGCCCCTCTTTTGCTTGGCAAGGGACAACTGTGGTTTCATTTCAGGTGCTACACCTTTCAGCGTGTCAGTTATGCTTGTTGGGTGGCACTATCATTGCCACTGCTGACATTTGTCCCTACGTCTCTGAGTTGGAGCTGAGATGTGTGTGTAGGTGGCCTGTTACAGTGCGGACTGGCCTTCCTCTCTGGCTCCTAAAACCTTTTCTCCTCATCAGGTTGTAACCCACCCCTCCCTATGCACACATACACACACACACACACACACACACACGCTCACACCCATGGCACAGCATGCACCACAGTGAGTGTACAGTTGCTTACACATACTTGTGTAGCCCAGAGACCCACACATACATACACACTGAAGCCACTCCACTGCAGCCATGTCCCTTGGGGTCTTTCCGGGGCCTCTCACTTCCATGCGCTGTGCAGCTCAGCCCTAGGCATGGATGTCCGCATGGCCCACTGTCCTCAGCTGCAGTCCCATCCAACCTCCCCCTGGATTTCAGCTCCAAGCCATCTCCTCTCAGAGCCCTTCTGACACTTGTTGTTTAGGGAGGGGACTGAGCCATACTGGCCTGGGCCCTCCATCACCTCCCAAGAACTCTACAGTTAGCAAGTTCAGACTGCCCCTCTCTGGGGCAGTGACAGTCTTGGGTAGGAGGGAATAGTGCGGGGGTCTAGTCCCTTCTGAAGGGAGTTTAAACAAGGCCATACTTTGGGGCAGGGCCTCTGTTGGAGAGGAGTTTACAGCCCTGTCTCATTCACACCCTTCGTCCAAGTAAAGTCTGTAGGGATCTGTGTGTGGCATGGGGACCTGAGTCAGACTAGATGCTCCTGTCCTGGAGGGTGCTGGGAACTGGACCAGGGAGTGCTATGTGCGGGGTCAGAGCCAGCCGTGGCTCTGAGCAGCTCACATACCACAGGAGGAGGGCCAGAGGCTGGCAGAGTCTCGGGAGTCAGCTGGCAGAGGGAGAACCAAGGGGGATGGCAGGAAGGAGACAGGGGTCGGGGTGGCCTTCAGGCCTGGAGCAGAGGGGTGAGGCTCAGATAGAGAAGGAAGCTTGGACCCCTCCTGGGAAGTGACCCTCAGGGCCAGTATGGGGACGGGCAGGCAGGGGAGGGGGGAAGATGGCACTCTGAGGTATGTAAGCGTGACACCAGCACAGACTGTTCCCAGCCAAATCTGTGACTGAAGGGTTGGTCACAGGGCACCAGTGTCCTTGGTCCACCCTGTGAACGAGAAGCATGTTCGCTGCCCTCACTCGCTAAGTCAGAGTGACTGATACCAAGCCGTAGCAGATTAACGGCTTGCTTCCAGGATAGGCCCCTGGGGAACTGCACTGCTTGCTAGCTCCTTGCAGGAAAGAAGGAGAAACTTGTGTAAAGGAATTAATTTTATGAAAGAAGCAATCAAAGAAATAGAAAAGGACAGAGGAATGGGTAATATATTTAATGGAAGTTTCCAGTTGTTTTATGTTTCCTTAAACCTGACAATTAAAGGAATAATCTCCTTTGTTTGCCATAGAGCTGAAATGTTTTAAGTGTTTTAATCTACCTGATAGAAGTCTGGCTTGAGGAAAAAAAAAAAAAAAAAGCAATCCTCTGGCTTAATAGATTAGAGATTAGACAGGCAGGAAGCCAGAGGTACAAAGTAGTGAGCGGTGCTGCCAGCCATGGCTCCAGGCCCAGGTTGTACGTACAGAAAGGTCGCCGTGTGATCGCCTTCATGGATCCCTGGCTCTGAGTCTGTGGCGTCCTGTGCAGAAGGCAGTAGTATCTCATCGTCTTTCTCAGGCCTGAGCTTCTGAGAGGCTAGAGGATGGTGTGCAAGTCTGCTGTACCCTGCAGCCTGCAGTTCTGCTTTATGGCTCGTGTGGACCCCATTAAGGTGCCCTGAAATTCTTGAGAGGAGTAGGGAGCAGCCTCGGCATCCCCAGATTTCAGGTGGCTAGGAATTATGAAAGCACTGGGGTGGGGGGTGTGGCCAGATAGCTCAGCAGATTAAAATGCCTGCTTAGGCAGACACAGGGGCCCGGGGTTCAATCCCAGCCTGCCGTGTTGGCCCAGCCCCCAGGTACATGCTGAGACATTGAGACTGGGTGTGGTGGTGCATGCCTGTAATCCTAGCACTTGGGAGGCTAAAAACAGGAGGATCACTATGAGCCTGGTCTGTGTAGTGCGACACTGTAGACTCTGTACTAAATACATGGAAGGAAG